>JAWRVF010000944.1:0-133885 GCA_036785485.1 Physcomitrellopsis africana | reverse complement strand
AGTGTATTCCCAGATAGAAGGCCACGTCATATGACAGTGGGTCACTTATTGCCCTTAAATTTGTTAGCACTAACTTCAAATTCTAATATCTCCTTTATCAAGCCACACATGAAAAGTGTAGCCGTGAAAGTGCTCTCTCCAATCCTAATCGCCGATCCTCAATTGCTCTCTATATGCGCGAGTTATATTTAAAAGAGTGATAGTAGGTCCAAATTCGACACCTTAACTTTGAGCGCCTATAACTTTTTTATAAAAAGTGCAAGTCATACAAAATTTGCACCTAAATCAGATCCAAAAACTTAAACCTTATGATCCTAGCCTCTGATGTTTGACTCCTCTCAAAAAACAAACCTTAACTCCTAATAAATCCTCGAGGAGCCTCCTTGAAGTCCATTCGGCATGATTTTTGGCCAATTAGAATAGAGATTTCTATCATCCACCTTTATTCATCTACATGGATGGCCAAACTACCCTTTTTACACTAAAAATCTTTTTTTAATCTTTCTTCTTATAAGATTTACAGTGAAAGCCCATTAAGAAGTAAATAAGATCTTAAGGATCACCAATGTCTAATATAGGTGACTTAAGATATATACAAGTTACTATCAATATAAAATTAACTTCAAAAGTCACTATTAAAAAAAAAATAAGGTTTTATAAATCTTAATAATAATCCTTTTAACAGATCCTTTCTAAACTAGCAATCTAATCACATCCTATAAACAATAAAAATCCACTGATATGACTTTCATTTAGCTAAGTAGTAAATTGTACATTAAATATATATATATACAATTTTTTTACATGGTAGCCGAACTACAACATGACAACGGTCACCTTATTAGAGCAAAGACGGAATCCAAGTTGACATTAGAGTGGAAGTTAGCGAAGGAAAAGAAAAATTGGGCGACTAATAAAGATTGCATTCAAAGAATCCTGAATGGTCAAAAACAAGAATTAATAAAGAATTGCAGGATATGAGATTTCAAACAGGAAGCATTGAAGTGTCAATTGCAAGCAGAACGTGAAAAAGCAGCAAAATTAGAACAAGAAAAAGTGGAATTGGGAGACTAATACAAAATTGGAACGGATAAGCTGCAAGCAAAATTTGGTGCATTGAAGGGTGAAGTGAAAAAATTGGAAGGCGATTTGGCCAATGTCATTCGGCCATATGTATCTGTTCTACTAGTTTCGAGTATTAGTGAGTTGGAGGAGAAGATGAAGCAACAAGAGCGCCAATTAGAGGCAAAAGATGCTAGAATTCTACAATTGGAGGCTCAAGTTTGGGAATTGGGAGCGGATAATGAAGATTTATCAGTGTAATTGAAAAGTAATTTTGTGGATTTATTAGAGGAGGATGAAGACGTGCCATTAGAGCTAGACGCAGAGAAACCTCGTACGAAGGTTCCATGAGCATTTCACTCCTAAGAGCCAACTTTATAACAAAAGTTTTTTTTTATTAATTTTATATTTACAAGGGCACTATACAATTAGGAGTGGGACTATGTAGAATGGGTAGGAATTTTAGGATTGATAATACATAGTTTGTAGGATTAAGAATAGGTAGGAAGCCGATGAATGGCTAATTTATAAGGCAGAATGGATGAAGAAGTTAAAAAAAGTAGTTATCATCAGTTGTATAGCAGTTAACCTAGATGGGATAAATATAAATTGATTTGGTACGGAGGAGTCAGGGCCAGACTGTGATAGTCCTGAGCCGGGATAAGCTTGGTGCTATCTCTCTCTTTTCTTTTGTTAGGCTGTAGTGGAGGATTCACATTCTATTCCGAAGGGTTATACCATGTTAATGATGAAGTACAATTATAAAATTAAAAAATTTATATATGTGGATGAATAAAAAATTATAAGTGTTTGATATGTGAGTTCTTTGTGGTAAATTGGAGGTCAAAGAACGGATATGTCAATGAAGTTTGATTGTAGATGAGAGTGTTATGCCATATTGACTGTGAGAATTGAGCGGTGAAGGAGAATATTGGAGAAACGATTTGTTTTGGAAGATGTTTTTAGTGAAAAATTATTTCCAGTGATTGGAGAAAAAAGCAAATGTATGTAGTCTATGGAAATGGTGCAACATTGTTGGTTGTTGTTATGAGCTCAGAAGAAGTCAGAAGATTATAGTAGGAGAATTGGTGGAAGATTGTATCACAAAATTTATCTTTAGTTGCAAAATAATAGAACCAATAGAATGGACAGCATTATTTTAAAAGCTTGTACGTGTGCATTGGACTCTAATGTTCAGAAGGTGGTTAGTTGTGTGACAATTTAACTCAATGCGGATAGATATAATATTCAATGAACTAAACATACACTGGTGGATTGTTGTTGCAAATGTTTGCATGTTCACTATGTTTGCTATGAGCACTACTAACAGCTCTGTTGATAGTTTATATTATTTTTTTATTTTTTTCAATTTTTATTGTTATTAATATTAACTTAGTCAAGTAGGATGTTAAAATAGATCTATTAGTCTAATTTAAGCTTACAAAGGATTTCAGACCATAGATTGATGACAAATCCATGTAATTATAATTAAATATCATTAAAAATTATATTAAGAATCTTTATTATTTTTAATGATCATTATCTAGATTCTCTTAATTAATTTACTTAATCTTAGGTAGAATTTAATGGAGGATAATTAGAGATTCTTGAGATTTTGCTATGTGCTAAATATAATGAAAGCAACATGGGACCTAAATTCCCTTTTCAACAACTCTATTTTTTAATCTTTCTTCAAATTCTATCCAAATATAATGAAAGAATTGATTTTATCATTTCCAAAATCCAAAAATGACAAGATCTAGTGAAGTCCATTATTCCTATCCATTAGATTATTTTCTCCATTTTAATTAGCTAATCAATTAATTTACTTCTAATTTCTTTCATTTTTCCAAGATATTACAAAAAATCTTAGAAATTTCACTAGAATTCACTAAAAATTCTTAAAATTCTAAAATCCCTCTCATGGCTGATTAATATTTCTAGGAAAAAAAAGAAGTGAAAATTTTAAAATTTCAATCCAATTTTTTTTAATCTTAATATATATTCTACATATATGAATTTTTTTTTAATTAAATCTAAAACCAATCAATCTAGTACTAATATAGATATAGAAATAATAATTTAATATTATAAATTCAAAAAAAAAAAAATCCAAGTAAAAAATGAAATGTAGACAAAATCATTCTTCTTATACTTAGTACCCAAAATTTTCCATTTCTAAGAAAAATTATAGGCCGAAATTTCTTCTATGCTCCTACAAAATTTAGGATTTGCTAAAACCTAAATTGAAAAAAGAGAGATAAAAAACATAAAAAAAAATTCTCACCCAAAGAAAAAGGGCATAACATTACCATTGTGCAATTGTTAACCACTTTAAATCAATACATATGAACCCTTCTACAAAAACAAAATTGAAAAAAAAAAATTGCTATATTTCCATTAATAGAAATAAGATTGTCTTTGGAGGAAAAATCTTCAGTTTAGATTGGTGTGGGAGTGAAACTACACAGCTAAAAATATTTGATTTTCTATACTTTTTTCAACTTAAATAGGTTGATCCCTTAACTCCCTCATGGTACAATCCTCTTCCCATGGCCTCCTTACTTTCTTGTCAGCACCAAATAGCATAAGGAAAAATAAAAAGCGAGATCAATGCAAGTAGTTTAAAAGTTTAACTAACTGAGACAGACAAACTGATAACCAAGAAAGGTAACTTTTTATATACTTTTGTTAGCTATAACAACTCCCATTGGTATGTAATTTTTCTCCTCAAACTATATTTGACATAAATATTCCATAAAAAATTAGAATCTTAGATAAACTAATCCAATAAAAGCACGAAAGTGAAATAATGTTTTCTTAAGCAATTCTAGTGACGACGCATAACTGTATGGATAATAAGTACACAAAACCTTGAAGAAAGTTTGGAACAGGATGGTTGGGCGGATTCTGACAAAATGGAAAACCCCTCACGTGACCGAAGCCGTGCACCGAGCCGTGGAAAACAGGGAACCAGAGCCAGAAAAATGAAGTCCATGGTCTGGTATGCAACGAGCTGTACGCAGGGTGACTGCACCTGCACCGGGGGGATGGCGGGGGCACCCCTGCCGAAGGAATCGCCGTGGCCTCTCCTTGGAATCCGTCGTCGTATGCTCGTTGAGCGGCCGATGGGACCCACCCCTAGGTCCCTGTAATCTCCGCCGGTCCCCGGCACATTCTGATTACATTTAGACCGGAGTGTAGTTTTGGCGGCGTGAGTCGCCGCTCCCGTAGACGGGAACGCACCAATCTGAGAGCATCCACCGAGGTCTTGCTGTGACGGCCCGGCCCACGTTCCAAATTGGCCACATTCTGCGCCTCCTTCTGCCGAGTGAGTACAATCTGTGCTGTGTGTCAGCGTGACTTGTGTAATACTTTGTGATGCTCAGATTTGCTTCGTCGCATGCTGCCTTCTTTTGTGTTGCA
Source organism: Physcomitrellopsis africana (assembly GCA_036785485.1). Lineage (NCBI taxonomy): Eukaryota > Viridiplantae > Streptophyta > Bryopsida > Funariales > Funariaceae > Physcomitrellopsis > Physcomitrellopsis africana. The sequence goes on along the minus strand of JAWRVF010000944.1, from coordinate 129,397 downwards.
TCCCCCTCGAATGGGAACCCCTGCGCGAGGAGGCACGTGTATGAGCTGCAGACGTGTTTCCTTTCCTAATCTGATGTCCTGGTGATTTGTCGGTGTCCGCAGCGACAGGTCCACCACAAACAATAAACCCAATACATAAATGCATAAACATATTCAACTTCATTTACTATTTTCGATTTTGGTTGGTAAGTATTTTTTACTAAAAATAATGTGCATAAAAATGACTACATACATGTGCTCTATTATTTAAGACTGATATGATTTTTAAACTTTTGACTTATCCAAAAAAATAAAATCCCATGTTGATTTCTTTTTCTTTTTTTTTTTTCAAATTGCAATTAACATGTATAAAATTTTTCACTTAATATTGTCAGCATTTTTCCCCCTTTTCCTCAAATTCTATTTTTTTAATTAGACAAATTTGAATTGTGTTAAAATTAGAAGGAACATTCTAGGGATTTTTTTAAAGAAAACTTAATGACTTCAAGGTCAAGTAGAGAGAAACTATTAAAACTAAATAAATAAAATTCGTAATTGAAAACAATTATAATTTATTTATTTTTTCTAATGCAAAATTGTCTATAATAAATTTACTATTAATATAATCACTATGATATTTCTTTATTTCATTAAATAAAATATGTTTTTTTTGAAGTAAATGGATAAAACTAAATTTTCTTAAAATCAAAAATAAAATCAGGAGAATGAACTTCTATTTTCAAAAAAAAAAAAAAAATTTGATAAAATATTTGTTTGACAAAGTGAGTAGTACTATTTGTAAATAAAATAGAAGATTTAAAAACAAAAGTTGGCAAAACTAGGCATTGTACCCCAAGTAGGAGATGATATTACAAATATATGTGGATCTTGATGAAATTATGGTCTAGTGAATTAATTGAATTTTGAAGAGCATATTTAACTTTCTTTTTTACTTCAAGATACTGAAAGGTATGGTTCTTCTCTTGACACATTAAGACCTTATTTTTGCCCTCTATAACAAATGACCCTTTTATGGCAGAAGTGCCTTCCAATGGTTTGTAATAGCAACCAACTGGAACTGGAACAGACAAGATCGTACTACCATCTGCAACAATATTGCATTCATACGTGCTCAATGTATTGGTACAGTTCTGGTAATTCCTCTGATCTGGGATAATATGTACCTCTTTAAAAATATTATTACTATCTATCGTTACTCCTTTGATCACCTTGACAACGTCCAATAGCATGTCATCATATAGTCTGACGATGCCCCCATTTAGACCTATGTTTCTTGTAAATACTGAGAAGTCCATTACTGAACTTCTACTGAATTTAGTGCCTAAGGAAGAGTATACTTCTAGACCAAGATGTTCGAAGGAACCTTTCAGTTCTGTGCTGATAGGAGCATACTATGTTCCTTTTTGATCCCATATAACACTATCATTATGTCTGCTCAGGCTAGGATTATTTTGTTCTCTTACTATTCTACAGAGGAGCTTATGAAAGTCTCATCATTGTAGATCAAAAACAAAGATGATATTGATTCTCCTGCTTTGAGAACGGGAACATCTGTGTATTGTTCAATATGCTGAGATCCAAAGAATTGTCCAAGGCACATGAAATCTATACTACTTGGTACACCTATCTTCAATCCTTTGTGCTTATAAGACATAGTAAGAACTGTAGAAATGATATGCTCTAGATGCATGTCGTTCAATTCCATCACGAAAGTTAAGCAAAGAAGAATATGCAATAAATATGATGATCATGCAAGAACATACAGGTTCGATCCTAAAAAAATGTGCCTTGTTGATAAAAAAGAATCAGGTTATAGTGTGTCATCTTCTACTATAAAGAGCATGTTCTGTACTCTAACTCCTAAGCAGTTGCATACGCTGTCGGGTAGAGAGAATTCGCCTTAGAAAAATGTCGGGTTCCTAGCTGCTACTAGAACTAGTAGAGAACATGAGAGGAAGCCGTGCAAGTATCTTCTATATTTGCACAATATTTGTTCAAGCTTTCAAATTATACTTATATTATACTTGTACAAGACTTATATAAATATAAAGTATAAATATTTGAATAATACTTGTATAAATACTTATATAATACTTATATAAATACTTGTATAATACTTGTATAAATACTTGTATAATACTTGTATAAATACTTGTATAATACTTGTATAAATACTTATATAAAATAATATATAATCCTTGGTATAATACTTATACAAATACTTATATAAATATTATATATAATACTTGTAAAATATGTATATAAATACTTGATATAAATATAAGTATATATACTTATATAAAAGATATAAGCAAAGTGTGTATGTATTCAAGTATACCTCAAAATACAATGGCATGTGAGGAATACAAATTATACAATAAGTTGAAATTAAATATATCACTAAAAATTCATCCAAAGGTCGAATCAAGCGTGCTTATGAATCAAAGCTCCTCTTCACTTCAGCCTTTGTTGTGATCACTTCCCTTCTCTAAATTGGACATGCAATAGCTTTTTAGAAAGCTCACTCCATCATCTAACTTGTTCTAAAATTTCGCATGCATGCCTCTCAAACTCCAGATTTTGTAACTAGTTGATTCTACTCTTCAAACCCTAACAACAATTTGCCCTCTTTGACACTTCACGGCTCATAAAACTTTCATCAAAACTCCAAATGTATTGATTTTTGTTTTTGTGGAAAGCTTATACAAGCTTCTATAAGCACCTAAATTATCAAAAAGATTGAAGAGACTGTCCAACTTGGGTGGTTGAACAAAGTCTCTACCCCTCTTCGTCGGGTGGCAGCAAACCCTTTCCCACTCTCAAGCTCACAACTTTTGCTCTCTAACTCCAAATGCTACAAGAGATGTCTTGATAGAAAGCTAGCACAATTTTCCACACTTTTTGTAAATTTCACTAAGAAAAAGTCGAAATCAAACTTGCAGTAGCAGCTCGAAGTTTCTGCCCCTCTTCGTCAAGTGGCAGCAAACCCTACTCTACTAAAACAAGCATAATGTTTTGCTCACAACTCCAAAACAAGCAAGTAAGTAGGTTCTAAAATCCTCACAACTTGAAGAACACACCTACTAATTTTCATTACAAACGCTTCTATATCCACGGAGCTATCTCTCTCCAAAGTTCAACACTCAGAACTGCCTCTTTTCCTCGGTCTAGCAAGAGGAGTATATCTCCCTTTCTTTCCATATTAGACTATGAGACGCCCACATGGGTAGCCAAATCCTATTGGATAGGCCTTATTCACCCCATGCTCTTCTTTCTTATCCCTCACAAGGTCCATTCTACCTCAAAAGTCAACAAGAAAGATAAAACAACCTTTACCTTTCTTCTAATTATAAAAGAATCTATTCTAGATATAAATAAGGTAGGAACAAAATAAATAGCCATCTTAATTCACTAACTAAATGGCTATAATAAATCCTCTCCTTATAATATCTTCTAAAATAACCTCTAGCACTCACACATATATTAACAATAGAAACAAGATTTTTATTATTTTTATACATCGTGACGAATGCAAAGAGACGCCTATTAACGTCAAAAATAAATACTATGAAAGCTTCCAAGAAGTTTCAGAAGATATTATAGAAATAACTCAATTTTACTTACTTTACCTACCATAATTTATATATAGAATTACGCCAGACGTCTGGTGATGTACCACTTGAGAAGCCTACTTGATTTGAAGCTATTCAGAAGCGCCAGATATGAATATATATTAGGTTGCCGCGTCCCCGAAGACCTACAACGAGATCTTCGAGAGTCCTAACTCATCTTTTTTAATGTTGTTCATATAGTCATCTTATTAATTCAAGTTCTTGTTGGTTTCTTATAGAAATCTTGTTCTAGTTGAAGTCTCTTGTTTTATATTCTCATGTCTTTGATATTTACTATTTTATCTACTAGGACAATAGAAATTGAAGGAATTATAATAAAATTTTATAATGATGCAACATTAGAAGTATCACAATCTAGACTACATCCACCTCCAACTTCTATGCTCAAGGATGCAATACTATCTATATTGCGTCAAAGAAATCCACCTATTTAATAATATAAGGAGCCTTGAATTAGTCTTCTAAAAAAATATGATGATATACATTTAAAATTCTGAAGATTTGTCAACCAAATTCGATTAATAACAGTTCTACAATCTAATACTTATCTGATAGAAGAATCAAGGATTGAATTGGTTGGTATTTTATTTACAAAGTAAGTATTATTATGATTTGCTTCTTCATTTGAAAAAAAATCACCAATTTTAAGCAACTTTGAAGTTTTTATAGAAGCATTTATATAAGCATTTGTGAAAGCATTTTGAAAATATGATAAGATTTGTTGGATAATATCTAAGATCTAATTATTGTAACAAAAGGTGCACTTTGTATCATTTTATGCATTCAATTTTAGACAACTAATATACAATATCAATTGGAATAAAAAAATCTTGATAAATCAATTCTATCGAAAATTAAAAGACAATGTGAAGGATTTATTATTATTACTTCCAGATCCATAATTGTTTAATAAAGCTATCAACCAAGTTGTGAAATGTGATAATTGAATATTTCAACATATTCAAGTTCAACGTTTATGGATCTCAACAAGACAATATGTAATTTAACACATTCTTACTATATTGATAAGCAGTCTAAATCCATATTCAAAAGTAGAAGATATATTGCTAAATATAATACATTTTAAATCTTTTAATCCACAAGAAAAGAAGCATCAGATGCAAAAAGGTTTATGTCTGTATTGTGGCAAAAAAAGCCATAAGGCTCGCAATTGCCCAAAAAAAAAAAATCAACATATTACCAAAATTAGAAGTGCAATCATTTAAGAAAACAAAGATGTTCAATCATAGTAGGGACCGTACAGCTGGACAATTTAATATCGCAAAATTATTCATGTTTTTCTCTTTTTATTTAATCTATTCATTGCTTTATAATTCCTTTATAATTTGGCCCTTAAAAACTTCAAGCAATTGCCTAATTGGATTAAAGGGCATCCGCTTGTTTCTTAGATGAGGCATTTGCTACACTTCATAAAATCTTTTTAGTACAAAAATCCAAACTTATTCATGTAGAGGTAATAGATAAACAATCTTTATTCTTTGGTAGTGTCATTTATGAAACAATGCCTATAGAAGTGTTGTTTGAAGACTATAGCAACCAAATCGTATTCAATATTATTATGACTCCTTCAAATCCTATTATTCTCAAACTTTCTTGGTTGAAAAAGTACAATCCATATATAGATTGGAGATCATAAAGAATGACATTTCCAATAGAAATCCCTGCAAGAAAACTTTGTAAAAAGTCACAAGTTGGTAAGTCTTTATTTTTTGAAAGAAGGGCTTTTATAAGATTGGCTAAAGAAGGTACATCATTTAGTATTTATGCGACTCTAATTAAAAAAGATATGACTTCATTAATAAGTATTTCAAAACAATATAACAAATTTTAAGATGTTTTTCAGAAGAAGAATGTTAATATATTATTAGAACATTGACCTTATGATTATGCCATAGATCTTTAGGAAAGAATACAACCATTTTTTGGTCCAATTTATAACCTTTATCAAAATAAGCTCTTGGTGTTGAAGGATTATATTGATGAAAACCTTGCAAAAAATATCATCAAGTATTCAAAGTCTCCAGCAAATGTATCTATATTCTTTGTGAAGAAAAAAGATGGTTGTTTCCATATGTGCATTGATTATTGGAGATTGAATAAGTTAATGGTAAAGAATTGTTATCCACTACTATTAATTTTAAGACTTTTAGAATAACTTGGCCAAGCCAAAATCTATACAAAGATAGATCTTTATAGAGCATATAATTTAATACGGATCCAAAGAAAGAGACAAATAGAAGATTGCATTTTGGACAAAGTATGAACATTTTGAATATAATATTATATCTTTTGGATTAACAAATAGACTTGCTACCTTTCAACATTTAATAAATGACATCTTTTAAGAGCATTTAGATAAGTTTGTAATAATATATTTTAATGATATCTTGATCTACTCAAAAAATCTAGAAGAACACAAGGAGCATGTAAAGTTGGTATTAAAAAGGCTACAAGATATAGATTTGTATGTCAAGTTAGAAAAATATATATTTCATCAATCAAAGATGGAATTTTTGGAATAAATTGTATCTACTAAGGATTTGATAATAGATCCTAAGAAGGTAGAGGCATTTATATAGTATGCTTTTTCAAAGATTGTAAGAGACATACTTTTAGGATCTCAAGACAACTTTCACTATAGCTTGAATCTTTATGCATCAAGATTTTACAAAAGCATTCTATATGGAGATCAATGCTTTGGATTTTGAACTATAGGCCATATTTTTACAAATGAATATAGACAATAAATTCCATCTTGTTGCATTTTATTCTTGAAAGTTTTTTATTATCAAAATTAATTATAAAATCCATGATAAGGAGCTTCTTACTATTGTCAATTTTTTCAAAGAATGGCATCATTATTTTGAAGGAATAATGCATCCTATATATATATATATATATATATATATATACATATATCATAAGAATTTAGAATATTTAATATCAATTTAAATTCTTAATTGCTATCAAGCTTAATGGAATATGTCATTATTTCAATTTAATTTTATTATCTCTTATTGATTTAGAAAGAAACAAGGATTATTTGATGCTTTATCAAAAAAAATCATATCTTATATCAAAGATAGAAGAAATAGCAATTGATCAATAATATACAACTTTGTTGAAGTTGGAGCAATTTTGCCTTTGCGCCACTATTATATCAACACATATTGATTCTAGTTTCTTCAATAAGATGCATACTACAACTACTCATGATGCTTTGATCCTTGATATCAAGTATAGCCTCAATGAAAATACTGACAAGTTCAAGCTCAAGGAAGACCTTTTATACTTTAAAGAACATTTGTATATCCTAAAAAGACCAACATGATTGCGTGTTCTTTAATCTTATCATGACTTTTCAACTACTAGTCACTTTAGATTTTTGGTGGCTTTAAATATAAAAGGTAGTGAAGGGCTTTGTGCTCTCTTGTGACATTTGTTCAAGGTCCAAGAATCCTTGACATCGTCTTTATAGACTCTTACAACCCTTATTTGTGCTAAGATGGCTATGATCTTCTATTTCAATGGATTTTATTATTAATCTACTGCCATTCAATTCATTAGACAATATCTTTGTGGTGGTTGCTTGACTCACAAGATGGCTCATTTTATTCCTTGCAAGAAAACTGCTTCTAGTGAAAAAATGGCAAGGCTCTTTTTTGACAATATATATCAATGTCATGGCCTATTGGATGATATTGTATCAAATTGAGGATCCCAATTTATATCTAAGTTTTGGAGATGTCTTTTTGAAATATTAAACGTGGACATTAAACTTTCTTTGGCTTTCCATCTTTAGATTAACGGCCAAATAGAATAAGTTAATCAAGTTTTGGAATAGTATTTACAATGCAACATCAACTATCAATAAGACAATTGGATCTCATATCTATCGTTAGTAGAATTTGTATATAATAACATTGTTCATGCTTCAATTCAATAAATACTATTTTATTCCAATTATAGATACCATTTGAAGCTTAATCTATGGAGTATATCAAAGATTAATAATCCAATAGCCAAGGATTTATAAAGCATCTATTGCAACACCAAACAACCTTGAAGCTTCAGTTGCAAACAACTCAAGATGCTTATAAGACATCTGTAGATAAATTCAAGAATCAATTACTTGCTTTTCATATTAGAGATAAAAAATGGCTTTTTTGACAAAACATCAAGACTAAAAGCTATGCCATAAGTTGGACTATCAGAGGTTAGGACTATTTTCTATGTAGAAGTATATTAATTCAATGGCATATTACTTAGAACTACCATCTTTTATAAAAATACATCCAATTTTCATATTTTTCTTTTAGAATCTTATAGAGAGTCACATATTTCAAAAAGAGTACAACAATCACCACCTAGTACCAAAATTAAAGATCATGAAGAATATGAGATTAAAAAGGTACTTGATTCATGACAAAGGTTAAGCAAATTAGAATATCTTGTTCATTGGTGCAGCTATGATATTAATGAGCGCTCATAGAAACTAGCCAAAAATCTTACCAATGTACCTCAAAAAATACAAGAACTTCATCGACTCTATTTTCACAAATCCAAATGTATTTGATAATAACTTCTTAATGAAAATTGGATTTAAAGAATATTCATAAGATGGAGAGAGTTAAACTAAAGCCTTCATTAGTATGAAATCATCTATTCCAAGATAGAATAGAGTAGTAGAAGCAAGTTAGTCACCATGTTCAACCTTCAAGTATTGAGAGATTTAGCAAAATAAAATTCAAAAAATTCACTTTTTTTGCAAGCTTCAAATGAACCAATGTAGTTTTCACAACCTTCAATTGAGCAAAGCGAGGATGATGCATTTCAGTGCCAAGTACAGCCTTAGTTAGAGCCATTAGCAGGAACATCCAACCATGCAAGTCTTGATTCTAATGCTTGAGTTTTAGTGATATTGCTTGAGCTTAGAAAGGTGAATCCTTCTAAGCTTGAGATCTTATTTGAAGGATGTTTTAAAGGCCATAATGAAGATTGGATCCTTCAATGGGATGTTTCAACAATGGATATATTAGCTCAAGGCCATAGGTGATTTTTTCAAGGACTAATAAAATCTATTACCCAAGAATAGAAAATAAAATATATAACTTTGTTAATATAGCATGTTCTTGACTTTCTACATATATAAAAATATTTTTAAAGATATGAGCTCTTCTTAGAACTTATTACTAGAGAAGGAGGTGATGTTAGGGACATACACTTTAGAAGTTCATAAAACCTTCTAGAACATTCTAAAAGCTTCTAAGTTAGTAGAAGTCACTTGAGAAGCTTTTTAATTAGTGGAAGTAGCTTGAAAAGCTTCCTAGTTAGTAGAAGTAGTTTGAGAAGCTTCCAAGTTGGTAGAAGCTATTCGAGAAGCTTCCTAAACAAGGATATATATTAGAGTCAAGGTTGAAGAGTTCTTCAATCTTGACAATATATCTCTTAGAATTTTAACTCACTTTTCTTGGTGTTGTTTATGTACTCATCTAGATACTTCAATTTTTTGTTGATTTCTTCTTGAAATCCTTTTAATTCAAGTCTCTTGTTTAATATTCTTGTATTTTTAAACAAGTTTAGATTTAATTTAAAAACTTGATTTAATAAATCAAAGATCAAATATTCTAAATATAAAAAATTAAAATATTTTTAAATATATATATATATATATATATATATATATATATATATATATAAAATTAAAAATTAGATAAAAATTCTAAAAATATCTTTATCTTAATGATAGAAAGCAAAAAAAATTAAGATATATAGATCTTTAATTTTAATTAATTATATTATATGTATCTTTAAAAAAAATTATTTTATACTAATATTTTATATAATATTAGAATTATATTAATAGAAAATAATATATTATATAATATTGTAAGAATCAATATAATTTATATTAAAATATTTAATAAAATTATGAGAATATTGACAAAAAATTTGGTATCTTTGTGATATACGGAAGAACTTAATTTTTTTAGATGTAATAGACTTGATGGATTGTAAATGAGCAATAAAAGCCAAAGTTTTAAAAACTCCCAAGGAAGCTTATGTAGTGATGAAGAATAAGAGGATTAGAAACCAATATGAGCTTGTAGGAGACATTATTGCAAATAGAGCTACTATTCTATGTAATTAAGATAAAAATTTATTGAATATGATTCAATTATAACATACAAAATTGGATCATATAAGTGAGTAAGTACTTGTAGAATTGTATAAGTACCAACTATTACAGAGAATACATTCTTGTAAGATAGAATTTTTAGGTTATTTTTTATTATTTTTATTTTTATTCTTTAAAATAATAAATATCTATAATATATATATATATATATATATATATATATATATATCCTTTTAAATTTATTTTTTATAAAAAAAATATAATATAATATTCTATCTTTTAAAATAATTGATATAAATATCTATACATTTAAATATATATAGTCTAGTAAAATTTTTATATAATGAATAATAATATTAAAATTAATTTTATAATATTTTATAAATATATTATTTTTAAATTATAATAAATATATAGAAAGATATAGAATATAAGATCCAAGTACAAGTAAGATCATCAAAAATAAAGATATAATTGGATAAAATCTCTATATGGAAAATAATGATTTATATAAGAAGAAAGATAATTAGATTATATTTGATATTTTTAATATAGAGATTGATTTTTGTAATCCTTTATATAATATTAAAAAGATTTTAGATCCTATTATATTTAAAATAATTAATAATAAAAAAAATTAAATCCAAAAATTATAAAAAATATTAAATTATATAATAGTATTTAATATAATAAAAATAATAATAATAAGTTTTTTATATTTTAAAATTTTATTATAATAAATATCTTTATTTTTTAAATAAATAGAAATAAATAGAAGTAAATAGAAGTAGATAAAAATATATTAGATAGATAATATTTGTTAAAGACATATACTTTGGAAGTTTGCAGAACCTTCTAAAATATTCTAAAAACTTTTTGAGATAATAAAAGTCACTTGAGAAGCTTTTTAGTTGGTGAAAGTAACTCAAGAAGTTTCTTAGTTAGTGGAAGGAGTTCAAGAAGCTTTCCAGTTGATAGAAGCTACTCAAGAAGCTTCTTAGTTTGATGGAAGCTACTCAAAAAGCCTCTTAGTTTGATGGAAGCCGCTTAAGAAGTGTCTTACATAAGAGTCTATATAGGAATCGAGGCTGAAGAGTTCTTTAGTCTCGACTTGCTTCTCTTAGAGTTTTTGCTATCTTTCTTGATATTGTCTGTATACTCATCTCTTTAATTCAAATTTTTTGTTGGTTTTTTCTTGAAACCTTCTCCTAGTTGAAGTCTCTTACTATATATTCTTGTATCTTTGATAGTTTGTCAAGATTGATTTCATCTTCAATATTAGAGTTGGATCCTTCTTTTTAGAGAGTGAATTGCCTCTCTACTTAAAGGTATATTAATATTTTAGAAGTTGCGGATTACCTTCCTCTAAATTAATATTTTCTTCATCATAATATTGGAGCTTTCTTCCTCTTGTGAGAGAGTGGATCACCTCTCTCCTTGAAGGTCTTAAGTATTATAGAGGTTCTAGATTATCTTCCTCTAAACTAATATTGTCTTCTTATAAGTTCATTTCTTCTTTCTCTTAGAATGGTTGGAGGTCAAGATATTAGTATGACCAAATCTTTTGAATCCAAATTAGATACTATTATAAATATTTTTATTACTTTATATACTAGGACTGCAGAGATTGAAGAGATTATTACAAAGCTTTGTAATGACGTAACATTCAGAGTGCCACAATCTAAACTACATCCATCTCCAACTTTTACAATTGAGGATGCAATACTACTTATGCTATGCTAAAAAAATCTATTTATTCAACAATGTAAAGAGCCTCAAGTTAATCTTTTAGAAAAATAAGATGATATGCATTCAAAGTTTTGAGGGTTTATCAATCAAATTTGATTATTAATGGTCCTACAACCTAATACTTATCCAATATAAGAATCATGGATTGAATTGGTTGGCACCTTGCTTACAAGGCAAGCATTATCATAGTTTGTTCCCTTACTTGAAAAAAAATCACCAATTTTGAGTAACTTTAAAATTTTCATACAAGCATTTAGAGAATATGATAAGGCTCATTAGACAACAACTAAGATCCAAGCATTACATCAAAGAGTGTACTCTCCATCAGTCTATACATCTGATTTTAAGCAATTAGCATATAAGGTGTGTTATACCCCAGTAGCCTGCGTTTTTGTTTGTGCCCCAATTTTGAAAAATGATGATAATATTTGTTGGTTCATTGAGGTCATCCTGTCTAAGGTTATGATCATCTTGATCATCATCATTAAAGGTTATCCTAATCTTGTGGGATTATGGGGTCCTATGTCTTTCATGAGAATGTTGATCATCCTACTGGTAGTGCATCATCTTCTGAATGCAGTTATGCAGGTGATGACTTTTTGTTGGAGAGTGGATTTCATGTTGTATCACAAAATGTGGGTACTTCTCTTATATATGACAGAGTCTCTAGGACTAAATGGGATGATGTGGTATTTTCAGAGTTTACAGATGTTGTCCATTATTGTCTTGCTTCAAGGGAAAGTGCTTTTAGAAATTTAGTTCTTACTATAACAGCTGGGCACGAGATGTTTAAGAGAATATCCTTGACGAGGAATAGGCTGCTATCTCTCTCAGATAATATATACAAAGGACTAGATGTAGCATTGTTTATGTTGAAGGCTAGACGTTATACTAATCTATATGAAGAATATGATGGTCATGAGGAAGAGTGGAACAAGAAGTATGGACATGGCATGGGAGAGTTTAGCATCTTGACTAGTATGTTTGAGATTGTCTATGATAAGCCTAGGGGTGCTAAAGGTGGCTATATCTTCAGTACTGCTTATACCAGATGTCTTAAGGTCTTGGAATGTCCTGAGTATTATGGTATATATGATTGTTTCTTTAATTGCATCCATCATATCATACAACCTGATATCTTTTTCGATATAGCTTTAATGAGGAACAAGATGAGACTTAAGACTACCTCTGAGGTGACTATAAGATCTATAAGAAGATTTGAAAAGTTTACTAACATAAAGGTTGTTGTATATGTTGATAGTATAAAAGATGGAAAGCTTGTTTCTCTCTATTGTAGTTTTTTTGAGTCAAAGTATAAGGCAATCCTTCTTTTACATAATGCTCATTATTATATATATGATGGGTTAATAGAAGATGTTAACATGAGAGATAGTGTAAGTTTTAACTATGAAATAGGCTTGGATTATGAAGATTATATGTTCTATGATATGGAAACTTACGCGGAACCTAATACTTTTAAGATGATACCTTACATGATGTCTTATGTGTTCTGTATGGGTGGGGAGCAGACAGAAGGTATTATAGGTAAGGATACATTAGATGATGATATCTCTATAGATATATTTAAGATTATACATGAGCATGTAGGAGATAAGAACATCCTGTTGGTAGGTTATAATAATGGTGTATTTGATGATTACATACTTATGAAAATACTAACATCTAAAAGCAGAGAACTTAAAGGTACTGTATTAGACAGTCATGGTAGAGTATTGCAATTTAAGTACAATAATATGAGATCTAAGGATCTATACAAGTTCATGTTATCATCCTTGAAGAATGCTACAATAGGTTTCAAATGTAATGTCTCAAAAAGATACCTAGATCATGCAATAGTACAAAGTAGTGTTTATAACAATATCTTTGAGCTATACATGAAAGATAATGTTGACAAGATAAAAGACTATGCTATAAAAGATGTATTATCTCTAAAAGAGTTGTACTTCAAGGCTAGAAAGACTTTTGAATCTATAGATTCAAACCTCTTGATAGACAGGTCTTTGACATTATCACAGATGTCTATGTCTGCTTTTAGGTATTCCTTGTCTACTATTCATAAACTTGATGGTATGACCATCAAGTGTAAGCTTCCAGTTATTAAAGACCCTGTATTTGACAAGAAGATAAGACAAGCTTTAGTAGGAGGTAGATGTCAAGTCTTTAATGCTATGGAAGAGAAGTACTATGATGTGCAGTCTATAGATGTAGTATCTTTGTATCCATATGTAATGATAAATAAAGAGTATCCTTATGTTACCAAAATATTGGATACCTCTATAGGCACATGGAGCTGTGATAATATAAAAATAAAAGAATCTAGTACTATTTATGATGATAAGATAGGTATATACAAAGTCACAATAACTAGTCAGCCAAGAGATAAGATAATACCTTACAGAAATGAAGATGGTACACTAGATTGGGATCATAATAAAGAATTTACATGTTGGAGTGATAGTATTAGTTTAAAACTTCTTAGAAGGTATAATGGAACATTTAAAGTACATGAAGGATATGTATATAACATGAAGTGTGGGCCTATATTCAAAGACTATCTTGAACCTATCATGAGACAAAAGATAGAACAAGATACCTACAAAGACCTAAATAATAAGTTGTATAACCCTACATTGAGAGAATGTCTTAAACTTATCATGAATTCTTTAAGTGGTAAAATGGGACAGTTGCCATTCAAAAAGAATAGTATTTTATGTGATGATATGGAATCATGTGATAGGTTTATTAATAAGCAAAAAAAAAACGTATCTGTCATATCTGTCAATGAAGGATTGTGGCTATTGGAAAGAAACATCAAAGAAGAAGACCTCAAAATTAAGTCTCCCACAATCATAGCTATCCTGATATATGCTTATGCTAGAGAATATATGTATGATAACTTCATATCAAAGGTTGACTTTAAATACGGCATGGACACAGATAGTCTATTTCTTAGATCTGAAAATATAAGCAAAGTAGATCTGTTATTGTGTGGAAACAGTCCTGGGCAAGTTAAGACAGAACTTCGAATAGGCGTAAGAGGTATATATGTAGCCAAGAAAATCTATGTTAACTATACAGTAAAGAATGGTATAGAGAATATTGTAAAGTTTAGATTCAAAGGGGTATGTAGTTCTGACAAGTATATTCATAAAGAAACTGTCGACTACATAACGAGATTAGTTGCAAACAATGACTATAAAAGACTTTCCAACATATGGAACACTTTACCATCAGCTTACTGTATAGACATGTTAAGAGAGATGTTAAAAGATCATCAGGTACATATATTAAGTAGTCAGATAAAGAGAAGTTTTAAGGGTACTAATAGTACAGAAGCATTTAGCATAAGAAGCAAGTATATAATCAGGGTATTTCCTTCATTAGATGTCATAAGAGATCACGGTCTACTATAATTACTTATTATATTTATGTTTTATACATTTATATGGGAAATATGAACCTTTCTTTATAAGATAAGCTGTATGTTCTTTAGGTACAAAGTCAGAATTGTATAATTCAACAGGCTTTCCATCCTTTAGTTCATCATTGTATACTATTACCTTTATATACGTAGACCTTTCAAAGTACTTTATTCTTCTAATAGGAACCTCTATATTATTCTTTATTTTTAATATTCTTCTTGCTGTATCTAGATCCTGCTGTGGCACATCAAATCCCAGAGAAGCATCTATACTCCTAAAGAAACTATCGTAAGTGTCATATCTAGATTCATCAACTTGTTTGTTTGAAAGATATATAAGAAAAGGGTGATCCCCTACATCGGGATCTTTTGGTTTTTTTGGTTCTATAGGTTTAGTAGGTACCCAAGGAGGTACAACATACTTACCAACAACACCATGATTCTTGGTATCACAGTTGATTGTAGCTATATAACTAGTACAGTCTCTTCTAAGATACATGATTATATCAGCAGAATCTTTATAATTTTTAGGCAAACCTACAGGAATAGAGTCTATAGAAGTATTCACAAGCTTCTTATAAACCTCTGGTACTTCTTGTTCCTTTAAACCTACTTGCTCTGACAAGGGCATAACATTTACTATAATTTCAGGCCCCTCTACTTGTAATAACTTTTCTTTGTACTCTTTTATAGCCTTCTCACCATTAATACTACACACTTTAGCCTGCCTCTCCATTTCTTTATCAAACCTGTTTTTCTGTTGTTCTTCAGTCATAGCGTTTATTACCTTCATAAAATCCATAGAAGTGTGCAGCTCTGATCCTACTATTTCCTCATTCTTTACTTTCGATACTTCATTACTTATCGGTACAGTTAAAGCACTAATAGAAGCACTAGCATCTTCAAGCCCCCTTACTATCTCTGTATGAATAGAATCTCTTTCGATAACAACACTATGACTATCTTTAGACTTATAAGGAGGCTTATAGTTGACATGCCTCTTACAGTATACAGAATTAGCCTTAGCCTTATTCCTACAAGGAATATCTCTCAATGGACCATACAATACTGTATCTTTACAATAGTTGACCTCATCATCCTTCTGATTCTTAGCTAATACAGAAATATCATAATTAGAATGATAACCACAATAGTCACTACAATACTTAGCCTTACGTCTACAAGGTGCTCCCTTCAATACACCAGTCATTAGGACAGCCTTACAGACAGCAGGTTCCCCCAGTATACCATCAAACGTGTTCTGAATATTATTTGTAACAACCAAAGAATGATTATCAGAACAATGCTCCTCAACATCCATACTAAACATACTAGACCTAATACTCTCAAAACTACTATCTATATATGTATAGATCTTCACCTTTTCAGCATCTAGAATACTGTTAACTAGCTTCAGAAACTCTATTGGAACCCTAGCCATACCATCTATAGACTGGTTTAGATCATACATCAAATCCATAATCCCACAAGACTAGGATAACCTTTAATGATGATGATCAAGATGATCATAACCTTAGACAGGATGACTTCAATGAACCAACAAATATTATCATCATTTTTCAAAATTGGGGCACAAACAAAAACGCAGGCTACTGGAACGAAGAAGCCCTAACGAGCCAATTTTATTAGAGATTAAGAGATGATGTGAAGGATTTGTTATTGTTGCTTTTGGATCTACAATTGCTCAATAATACCATTAGCTAAGCTGTAAAATATGATAATCAATTATTTTAATATCAAAAAGATCAATATTTATGGGCTTTAATAAGACAATAAGATAATTGAATTTACTACATCAATAAGCATTTTGAATTTACATTCAATACTAGAAGATATATAACTTGATGTAATATGATTTAAATCTCTTAGTCTATAAAAAAAGAAGCATTAGATGGAAAAAGGTCTATACGTGTATTGTGGTGAAGAAGGCCACAAGATTGGTAATTGCTTGAAGAAATAAAATTGACACATTATCAAAATCAATAGTGCAATTTTTCAGCAAAATGACAATATTTAGCCGCAGTAGGGACTATGCGGCTAGACAATCCAACATTATAAAATTATTCAAGTTCTTCTCTTTCTGCTCAACTTGCTCATTGTTTTACAATCCCTTTGTATTTTGGCCCTCAAAAGCTTCAAACCATCGCTTTGTTAGATTTAGGGGCATCCGCTTGTTTTATAAATGAGATATTTATTAAACTTTACAAAAAAATTCTAGTATAAAAATTGAAATCTATTTATGTAGAGATAATAGATGAATAATTCTTATCCTCTGGTAGTGTCACCTATGAAACCATGCATATAAATATATCGTTCAAAGATCATAAAAGCCAGATTGTGTTCAATATTATTAAAACTCCTTCAAATCTTGTTATTCTTAAGCTATCTTGGTTGAAAAAGCATAATCCATCTATAGATTGAAGGTCAAAAAGAATAACATTTCTAATAGATATCCCTATAAAAAAAATTGAAAAAAGCTACAAATTGATAAACCTTTATTTGTTGGAGCAAGAGCTTTTATAAAATCAGCCAAAGAAGATATACCGTTTTTTATTTATGCAGCTCCAATTAAAGAAGATATGACTTCATTGGCAAGTATTCCAAAATAGTATAATAAATTTTAAGATATTTTTTAGAAGAAGAATATTGATATATTGCGGAAGCACCGACTATATAATTGTGCTATAGATCTTCAAAAAGAAATGGAATCACCTTTTGGTCCAATCTATAATGTTTTTTAAAATGAGCTTTCAGTGTTGAAAGATTATATTAATAAAAATCTTGCAAAGAACTTCATTAGACATTCAAACTCTTCAATAAATACACATATATTTTTTATGGAGAAAAAGGATGGTTCCTTGCATATGTGTGTTAATTATTGGAGATTGAACAAGATAATGGTAAAGAATCATTACCCACTATTGTTAATCTCAAGACTTTTAGAACAACTTGACTAAACCGAGATCTATATTAAGATAGATCTTCATAGAATATACAACTTGGTATGGATCAAGGACGAAGATGAATGAAATACCACATTTTAAATAAGGTAAGGACATTTTGAATATAATATCATATCCTTTGGACTAACAAATGTATTTATTATCTTTTAGCATTTAATGAATGATATCTTTTAAGAGTACTTAGACAAATTTATGGTGATCTATCTTGATGACATCTTAATCTACTCAAAAAATTTAGATGAACATAAGGAACATATCAAGTTGGTATTACAAAAGCTGCAAGATATAATCTTGTATGCCAAACTAGAGAAATGTGTATTTTATCAATCTAAAATAGAATTTTTGGAATATATCATATCTACCAAGGATTTGATGATGGATCCCAAGAAAGTAGAGGCAATTATGCAATAGGCCATTTTAAAGACTATAAAAGATGTACAATGTTTTCTTGGATTTGCTAACTTCTATCGGATCTTCATCAAAAATTACTCTCAAGCTGCTACCTCTCTTATTTGATTGACATATAAGGATAAATTAGAATGGAGGCTTCAAGCAGAAAAAGTATTCTAAGACCTCAAGATAGCATTTACTAGAGCCCCAATATTGGTGCATCTAAATTTTACAAAGGCATTCTATATGGAAATTGATGCTTTGAATTTTGCACTAAATGCGATACTTTCACAAATAAATATAGACAATAAATTCCATCATATAATATTTTATTTTCAAAAATTCTCTGCACCTAAAATTAATTATAAAATCCACAATAAGAAGTTTCTTGCTATTGTAGATTCTTTTCAAAAATGGCGTCATTTTTTTAAAAGAGCAATGCATCATGTCAATGTATATATAGATCACAAGAATTTGAAATATTTTAAGTCAGCTTAAGTTTAATTTTGATATCACTTATCAATCCGAGAAGCAATAAGGATTTTTTGATGCTCTATCAAAGAGACCATATCTTGTATTAAAGATAGAAAAGACAACATTTGATCAATAATATATAAATTTGTTAAAATCAAAGCAATTTCATCTTTGCACCACTATAACATTGACACCTATTGATTTTAGTTTCCTCAATGAGATATATGCTGCAACCACTAATGATACTTTGATCCTTGATGTCAAGCATCACTTGAAAGAAAATGTTGATAATTTCAAACTTGAGAAAGACCTTCTATATTTTGAAGAATGTTTATATATCCCAGAAGGACCAACACAACTGCGCGTTCTTTAATCTTGCCATGACTTTCCAACTGCTAGCGACTTTAGATTTTATAAGACCTTGGAACTTATTTTCTAAGATTTTTTATGGCTTCAAATGTCAAAGGCAATAAAGAATTTTGTGCTCTCTTGTAACATCTGTTCAAAGTCCAAAAATCCTTGACATCATCTTTATAGACTCTTACAACCCTTGCTTGTTCCAATATGGTCATGGTCTTCTATCTCAATGGATTTTATCATAAATCTATTGCCCTCTAATTCATTAGACAACATCTTTGTAGTGGTTGATTGACTTATAAAAATGGCTCATTTTATTCTTTGCAAAAAGATTGCATCTAATAAAGAAATGGAAAGGCTCTTTTTTGATAATATATATTGATATCATGGCCTATCAGATGATATTGTATGTGATCAAGGGCCCTAGTTCATATCTAAGTTTTAGAAATGTCTTTTTGAAATATTAAAGATAGATATTAAACTTTCTTTGACTTTTCATCCTCAAATTGATAGCCAAATAAAATGAGTTAATCAAGTTTTAGAGTAGTATTTATAATGCAACATCAATTATCAATAAGACAATTAAATCTTGTATCTACCATTAGTAGAATTTGTATATAATAATATTATTTATGTCTTAACTCAACAAACATTATTTTATTCTAACTATGGATACCATCCGAAGTTTAATCTATGGAGTATATCAAAGAACAATAATCTAATAGCTGAGGGATTTGCAAAGCATCTATCGCAATACCAAGCAACCTTGAAGCTTCAACTACACGTAGCTTAAGATACTTACAAGACATCTGCAGATAAATTCAGGAATCAGTCACTTGCTTTTCATATTAGAGATAAGATATGACTTCTTTGATAGAACATCAAGACCAAGCGGCCATGCGATAAGTTGGACTATCAAAGGTTGGGACCATTTTCTATCCAAAAGCAAATCAATTCAGTGGCATATTACTTAGAATTACCATCTGTTATGAATGTATATCCAATTTTTCATATCTCTCTTTTAGAATCTTATGGAGAGTTGCGTATTTTAAGAAGAATACAACAATCACTGCCTAGTATTGAAATTGAAGACTATGAAGAATATGAGATTGAAAAGGTATTTAATTCATGGCAAAGGTGGAATAAATTAGAATATCTTATTCATTGATAAGGCTATGATATTAATAGGCATATATGAGAACTGGCCAAAAATCTTGTCAATGTGTCTCAAAAGCTACAAGAATTTTATTGATTCTATTTCCACAAATCCAAACATATTTGATGATAACTTCTTATCAAAGCTTGGATTTAAAGAATAGTCAAAAGAGACAGAGAGAGTTAAATTAAAGTCTTCATCAACATATAATCGTGTGTTCTAAGATAGAATAGAGTGGTAGAAGCAAGTTAATGACCATATCAAACCTTCAAGTATTGAGGAAATAAGACTCAAAAGATTTGTTTGCCACGCAAGCTTCAAATGAACTAGTGCAATTTTCACAGCCTTCAATTGAGCAAAGTGAAGACAATACATTTCAACGCCAAGTACGATCTCAATTGGAGCCATTAAGAGCAAGATTCAACCTTGTAAGTCTCGATTCCAATGCTCAAATTTTAATAATATTACTTGAGTTGGAAAAGGTGAATTTTATTAATCTTGAGATCTTGTTTGGAGGATGTTTTGAATATCACAATAAAGATCAGATCCTTGGATGGGATATTTCAACAATGGAGGTACTAGCTCAAGGCCATAGGCAATTTTTTTGAAGATCAATGGAAACCATTGCTCAAGAACAAAAAATAAAATATATAGCTTCACTAATGTAGCGTATTCTCAATTTCTTATGTGTATAATAAGTTCGAGCTCCTCTTAGAACTCGTCGCTAGACAAGGAGGTGATGTTAGGGATATACACTTTGGAGGTTCATAGAACCTTCTAGAATATTCTAAAAGCTTTTTGACATGGTGAAAGTTAATTAAAAAGCTTTTTAATTGGTGAAAGTAACTTAAGAAGTTTCTTAATTAGTGGAAGGAGCTCAAGAAGCTTCCTAGTTAGTGGAAGAAGCTTAAGAAGTTTTTGAGTTGGTAGAAGCTACTCAAGAAGCTTCAAAGTTTGGTAGAAGCCGCTTAAAAAGTATCTTAGATAAGAATATATATAGGGATCAAGGTTGAAAAATTCTTCAGTCTCGATAATGTATCTCTTGGAATTCTATCTCACCTTTCTTGGTGTTGTTCATATATTCATTTTTTTAATTTAAATTCTTGTTGGTTTCTTCTTGAAACCTTGTTTTGATTCAAGTCTCTTGCTTTATATTCTTGTGTCCTTGACAATATCTCTTTTAAAAAGCTTTAAAGAAGTTTCATAGACACAAATTAGATATTCAAACTTTTAAAGATATATCACATGGCTATTGAAACTTATCTTATAAGTTTTATTTTTATTGTTATTTTTAAGAAGTCTTATGAGAAGCAACCTATAACTTAACACTTGGGCCATAAGCCTCCTAATTCCTAAGAAGCTTCTATAAGATCTTCTTGGTAGTTGGTATATGTAGAGGCAAGATTGAAGCCATTCTTAGACTTGCCAATATTTTTTTTGTATTCTAATCTTAATTCAAGATTCTCCTATTTCTTTGTAATTAGCAATAGCTATTCTAATTCTTTTTCTATCTTATAATCATGATTTTTTTTTTTTAATTTAAAAAAAAAAAAAAAAAAAAAAAAAAAAATACAAGAATATATTATCTTTTTCAAAGCTTTGTTCAAATTTATATCTATAATAGCTATAGAAGATAAAATTAATAGAAATAATAAAAAATTAAAAATTAAAAAATGTATATATATATTATTTTTTAAAAAATTAAAAATAAGATTTGATATAATTATTAGGAAAAAAAATATAATTATAAATGTAAATAGAAAAAACTAAAAAATAAAAAAATAAAAAAAACTTCTTGAAATAGATGGAATAAGATATAAGACAAGATTAGTAGTAAATGGATGTACTAAAAAATATATATTAATTTTGACAAAATATTTTCTTCTGTAGTTAAGATTACTTATATTTGTATATTGATGATAATAATTACAAAATCTAATTTGAAATTAGAGCAATGAAATGTTGTTACTTCTATGAGAGAAAATAAATAAATTTAAATTGGATGGCTTAAAATTCTATATAAAAATTAATAATATTTTTTAATTTAAATTAATTAAATTATATTTATAATCCAATCCAAATTATTACTCTATTGACTATTTAAATTTTGTACATCTATCCAACTAACATTCATCCTAATCCATACAATGGATGTCATTAAAACTTATCATCTACATGAATATATCACATCTAAATTGATAATTTTATCTAATTATTAAATCCATTCAAAACTTTCATCTACTATTTTAATTATTCATCTAAATTAAAATCTTACATCTTTTTCAACCTTCCATCTAAAATTCATCTATAACAATCAGCTAATGAATTTATAAAATCATCCAAGTAAAGAACCAATGAAGGTTGGCATCTCAAAATCTAATATTATATCCTTCTTCCCAAAATCATGTATTATATTTGCTACTAAGCTCTAAATAAAGTAAATTTGGTCTTATTAAAAGCACAACTTAAAGGTTCATCTATCTTCTAAATTTTATATTTAAATTTGTCTAGACACTTCCAATAGTTCCTCTCAAAGTTAATACTCTAATTTAGCAAGGCAATAGATCCTCTTCAACAAAATTGAATGCCACAACCTTATCCTTGATTGCATTTTAGTGAGCATAGGCTCATTTGAATTTTAGCTTTAGATGACAATTTCTTTTAAGATATGAGCCCCTATGTCACCTTAGTCTTTTTGATCTTGTCTTCTAAAGTCTTATCTTCAATTTCTAGCTTTAATTTGGAGGCAATAAATACTCTTCCACAAAAAAAAACCTTCAAAGTCATTGATTCTTAGCTTTTTTAAAATTAGACTTTATAAGCTCTTCAAGAAAATAAATTGTAAGCAATAAAAAATAGTCTTTCAAATAAAAAAAAATACTTGTATTATAAAAGCTTCATCTACTTGACTTGTAAGCAATAAAAAATAGTCTTTCAAATAAAGAGTATTGTATTATAAAAGCAATAAACCTCTTCTTGCTGAATGGGATGCTATATTCTTGATTGAACTCTAAATCCTAACATCTTTGTATCTACAAAACTGCAATATAAAGCTTCATCTTTTCCTAAATTTTTAAAACTTAATTTCAAGAATTAATAATGAAAAACAAAGAAAACTAAAGCCACATGCAAGTCTAGAGAAAATTTGGCATGGCTTTACTTATATACAAAGAGAAAGATTTTAGCTATATAAGCATATGAGCCTTCTTATACTAGTGCTCTAAGACCTAATAGTGGCAACCACATATCTACATTTAAATTTTAAGGAGCCAAAATTAAGATCAATGGTTATAATTGATCTAATAATCAAAATTCGAAATCTAGATTGATGGCTATCAAATGAGCTATAAAGATATTTTTTTGGCCAATTTAACTTCACCATTATGTTTAAAATACATTTTCCAACAAAGATTGACTACTCACGTGCTTTATTTTTTAAGAAATTGTAACAATTTTAAAGTTTAGAAATAAAGAAATTTGGATTGAAATTAAATTACTTCTAAATTACTTATGGCATTATTGCTGCCATAAGTAACATAAAACTAAAAAAATATAATAAAAATAATAAAATTTAAAATTAAACAAGCCAATGAACTATTGCTTATGTTCACAACTTTTTTATATACAAAATTAGAAGAACAAGTCTACATATATTAATTTGAAGGATTAAAAAGATTCAAAAAAATCATCTTTTATATAGATTAAAAATATTATTATATAAATTAAAGCAAAATTTCAAGCAAAGACATAAGTAATTTGATGCCTCAAAAATAAAATAAGGATACGCTTTCAATAATTATTATTCTTTTATATATATAAATTATAAAAAATAAAAAAAAATTATATGACTATATTATATATATTTTTTATATTAATAATATATTAAATATAGCAAAGAAGTTTTTTTAATATAGATAAATTAAAAATAAAATTATATAAAGAATTTAACATGAAATATCTAAGACTTATTAAGAGAGTTTTAAATATTGATATCCATTAAAACTAATAAGAGCATAGCTTTGGATATTATCAAGAGAATATATTAAAAAAGTATTAATATACTTTCATATAGAAAAAGTATGATTAATAAGTATTCTTTTAGTATCTTATTTTAAATCATTTTTAATATAATATCCTAATATTAAAAATAAAATAGAGAAGATATCTAGTATTCTATATGCAAGTATAATAGACAATCTTATATATGCAATAATATGTATTAGATTTAATATCTTAAATGTTGTAAGAGTAATCAATAGATATATGAAAAATATAAAGAAAGAATATTAAAAAGTAGCAAAGTAGATACTTTGCTATCTAAAATATATTATAAAAACTTCATATTTGATAGAAAATATAAGCAAATAAGAAGCATTATATAATTTGTTGATGTTGATTTTATTGAAGACTTGGATAAAAGAAGGTCTAATACAAGTTATGTCTTTAAAATGGTTGGTGGATTTTTAAGGTGGTAGTCTACTTTAAAATCTACTAAAATTCTTTTAATAATTCAAGAAAAGTATATAGTTGCTATAGAAGCAACTAAAAAAGCAATATGATTGGAAAGACTGATTAATGAATTTACTTTGGTGAAAGATTATACTTTCTTATAATGTAATAGTCAAAGTATTATATATATAGAAAAGAATCATGTATATTATTTGAAAAAAAATCCATAGACATGAGATATTATTATATTTATGATGCCATTATTGATGATAAGGTCTATATTAAAAAAATAGAGATATAAGTGAATACAACAAATATATTGACAAAAATAAAAATATTTAAAAACTTTAAATTATGTTTGAACTTGTTTAGTATGAAATATGTTGAATAGAGGAACACATATTAATATATGATATATAACACATTAATGCTTAATTATACTTATTTTAAAAAAATTAATTTAATTTAAAATCATTATAGAAATATCTTATATATATATATATATATATATATATATATATATATATATATTAACAAGTTTGTTTGTAATATAATCAAATGCCTTGTAGAGATTACTAAAAGAGGGAGAGAATAGGAAGCTAGGAATAATACCTCTTGCAACATGGTACATATCCTATTTGATATGCAATTAAGATATTTTTTAGACTATCTTTGAAGCTTTTAGTCATTCTAGTACTTGAATTGGTAGAATTGTGATTATATGTATATGTTATTCTAAATCTATATAAAAATAAAAAATAAAAACTTTAATTTTTATTTATTCTTATGTATATATGATTTTGTATCTATCTTCTCAAAAAAGTAATGTAATTTTTTTATTTTTAGCCATTTGTAGCCACAATAGTTATAAATAATAATTTTAAAAATAATAAATTTACTTTATTAAAAAATAAATAAATAAATAAATAAAAAATCTAAAAGTTAAATAAGTTTAATTTATTAGTTTTTTATTCTATTTCCTAAATAAATAAAGTAAAAATATAATTAAGTTTTTTTTTTTAAAAAAATTTATAGGAAAAAAAGTTTTATATAAATTATTGTTAATCATTCCAATTAACTAGGCATTAGATCTAGATCAATAGGATCTTGACAATAGACAATCTGAGTCCAAGTAAGAACTTACAAGAAGTTAGATGTACTTGATCTACTTAAAATATTAAGCCCTTGGATAGAAAAAATTAGGTCAAAATATTAAAGTAGCTATCCAAACAAAATGGCTAGCCATTGTAATTTAGTAGAAATAATATAAATATATAATAATTTGGAAAGAAATCCACTTTCTATTTTTTTTGGTAATTGTCAAAATTCTTTAAATTCTATGTCCTATTTGGATTGATTATTTTTTAGCTTCAACTTAATATTATTCTTCTTCACTTACTTTTAAAATACCAAAGTAAATTTTGCCTTGACATGGCTCATAATTGTAATCAATGCATAATCTTCTCAAACTAAATTTTTTTTTATATATTTAAATTAAATTTAAATTAAATTTTATATATTTAATCAATCTTAAATTAAATTTAAATTAAATTCAAAATTTTAAATTAAATTAAAATTAAAATTTAATTTAAATTAAATTCAAAATCTTAAATTAAATTTAAAATCTTAAATTTAATTTAAATTAAATTCAAAATCTTAAATTTAATTTAAATTAAATTCAAAATCTTAAATTAAATTCAAAATCTTAAATTTAATTTAAATTTAATTCAAAATTTATATTTAATCAATCTTAAATTAATTGTTCAAATAGGCTTTTATCTACTAACTTTGAACTATTAGATTTTGAATCAACCGCAAATTCTAATGCATTTGAAGAATTTTTTAGAGTCAATTGCTATCTCAATCAAATTACTCAAAGGATTTTTCTATTAAAACTTGAATTGTTGGACTTTAAGTTGGCCAAAGCCTTTAAATATTGAAGTCCCAATTAAAGATTGCCAAATAATACATTTGAATTTGGCATTGGCAAATATTTGTAAGTGCCAAAGTCTAAATTATATACCCGCCAAGTAAATATCTAAATTCCCAATTGAGATATGTTTAGTGCCAAAGTCCAAATTAAGAATCTTCAAAGAAGATGTTTATATTTTTTATTTCTCCACGTGTTTATTGCTTTTCTACAAGGCCAAATTATTCAAAGAAGCATTGCTTCTTTTCTATCTCTTAGCTTAATCCATATATTCTTCCAATTAAATTTGAAGTTGGAATCTAAAATATTAATCTATTTAGGCAAAAATTTCTTTAGAGATTAAATATGTTCTTATTGTAATATAAAATTGGTGTAAACAAATATTGATGATAGAGTGATTTTTGGTTGAATTCCATGTCTTGAAGTATACTATATCCCATTGTGTATTTAAATCTATGAATATAATGAATATTACTGTCAAAAAAATACACAAAGTAATAATAATGTTAAAAAATTAATTGATATCAATCTATTATAAAAATTTGTAACAATGGATAGAAGGATTTGGTAGATAGATCAAATTGAGGTTATTCTTACAATTATATTAATTGTTATGTTCTTCTATTTTATTTATCCTATCATTAAATTTAGGAACAGCACCTACTAATTTAAAAAGCTTAGATTAAATGGTGTCATGTTACATTGAGAGAAAAAAATATTATTATTATTATTATGCAATGATTTTTAAAATTCATGTACAAGTATGTGATATATATATATATATATATATATATATATACACACACAAAAATAATGTTTGATTAATGACTTATATATCAACTAATAGTGTGGTGGATACATCCAACAAAGTTCAGGTTAATCGCAACACAACGTAGTTTTTTAATGCTCTGGGGTTATAAAACTCAACAACAATAATCCACTCCATGACCTTCAACGTAGTCTTTTGAAAGGAAACAATCTTTGTCGATAGTCTTCTGGTAATCGAAATCCGATGTCAGTAACGCTATAAACGCTCGGTAAACGGACTAATTTGTTGAAGAAGATTGAACTGATTTTAAGATGCAACAAGAAGTTGGATGTGAAACCAAAAGGTTGGTTTAACACACAAACTGTTTGGGTGCATCGAGAACAGTGGAGAATAGAAATTTCTGACTTGATGGAATGGAATGGAATTATGTCTGATTGACGATCACAATATTATTAAACCGCACAGTACAATCTGCAATCGTCGGAGACTCTAAGTCTACAGGAATTCCTGTGGGAATAGCCTGCGGGGATCACACACTATTTCCACGTCGTCAGTCATAAATGTCGCAGGAATACCACAACCAGAGAGTTGTCACAACTTGCAACGCAGATCTAGCATTGAAAAGTGCTTCTGTCTGTTTCGAGACTGCGTTCCAGCCTCCGCGTACCACACCAGCTATGAAGCAACAGGCAAACGCTTTTCCCTTAAATCTGGGACCCAGATCCCCGATCTCATGTAATTACAGCTTGTGAACAAATACCCAAAAACACACCACCCCCATCACAGTGCTAAACTTCAACCCTTTCCGAGGAGGTGATTAGCAACATAGGCCATGAGCACCGGCACACGATTCGGCGTTTAATGTCGGAAAGGTATCCCTGAAATGCTATCGCGAATCCAGTGTCCAAAGCCATCAGATCGCCCAATGAAGGGCACCTGTAAGGAACAATGAGGAGGAGTAGGAGGGGGAGGAGGAACCGGGTCACCAGCCAGCGCGGAGCTCGCAAAGCCTTGGTTGACGTGGTGCGCTTATCATTTGCTTCATCACTCTGCGTGTGGGGGGCAAATCTAAGCTTTGCGGTGGACCATTGTAGGGTTCCTCCGACTGTCAGAAATCGGCCCTGAATCTTCCGGAAATAGGGTGGCGGGCGTCTCATTCTGGCTAGAAAATGGCGGCTGTCAAACACTAATGTGTTTCTATTATTAATATTATTCCTCTCATGAGCATGCCCGCGTTTTGTCACCCGCAGCCCCCATCGTTGTGGGGGATTCTTCTTCTTCACCTTCTTCCCTTCTATCCGAGGTCCACCCCCTTTATGCGTTGCAACATCGAAGTCTCTCATTCATTGCGGCGTTCCTCGCGCGGTTACGCGGTTGAATGAAAACACGATCGGCGGCTATTGATGAAGTCATTCGTGTTCATCCATCCATGAATCACTACTTGACACTTGACTTAGCGCAGACTGGGAGCTGGATTATATGGTAAGTGCTTACCCTCTGTGAAGCATTAGCAAAGGGGAAAAAAAAACCAACAAAATTCAAACATTTTAATAGACTAATTGATCAACTTTAATAAGATGTATATATATGATTTTAATAAAATAAAATAATTTTTTTTCTTCTTAAAAATAATTATTCGAAAATTAAACTTTGTCAACCAAGTTTAATTTATTATTAAAATGAGAAAAAATATATTTTTTTATAATCTAAAATTAAAAATTTTAAAATAATTAAATTAAATTAAATTTATTGGATCGTGCATTATGTTTGAATTATACAGCACTGCTAATCATGTCAATTGTAAGTTTTAAACGATATAATTTTTTTTCAATCTAAAGATATAAAATTTGATAATTATATATTTTTTTACAATAATGTCTTAAACCATTTTAAATTTTTTTTATTCCAAACATTTTTACTTTAATAAAATTTTATAAGAGATACTACAGCACAAAAAAATAAAAATATTATTACTCTGATTATTTTTGAAAAATTAGAGTTAATATTAATTTAATTTGTATATAAAAGGTCGTACTTTGCATATCCTATCTTCAATTAAATAAGTGTGTTTTATTTATATATATTTAAAATATTTTCTTTATAAGTTGAAATTATTTTTTCAATAAAAGAATACTTCTTAAAATTTGTTATGTATAATATCTGGGTCTTTTTGTTTTATTTTGTTTTTGATTGTCCTAGGTTCCAGTTTTTAGGTTAGAAATTACATATTCTATTGATTTATTAACGAGTAGGTGTAATTTTACATTGCTTCTAAATTATGATTGTCACATATTTTTATATTTTATTATAATTTAATAATAAAAGAACTCAAAGTATTTATGTTTTTGGATGTTGTAGATAATAAACATTAAAATTATTGAATTTGAGCATTATTTAACATTCCTATTCTACTAAATATCAAGTATGTTACCATCACTTAAAAGACATGAGGTTGCATATTCTTTTTGTCAATATCCGATTTAATGAAAATTCTCAATAATTGAACCATAAAAAATTCTTATTTTTTATGTCCATAAGTAATAAAAATTATTATCTTTTAACTATATTTTAGCATTATTCTAATTAAAAATATATTTGGTACCTAAAAATTGAAAAAAAGTTTTTTTTATAGTATGAAAATAATTTACTATTTTATAAAATTTTCAGGAAGATTAATATACTACTATTTTGTAGTGTAACCATTGTAAGTGTTTTTCATATCATGGATTAATAAAATCAGCAACTCGATTCTTAAACATTTTATCTTTTCTACTCTTAATTATACAAAAGTCCTAAAATTATTCAGAATCAATGTTTAGAAGTTTTATTACAACACCTTAGAAACCGTTTTTTAAAATTATATAGGATTTTATAAAGCTTTCCTTCTAGAATTGCTGTGGTAATTTCAAATTATTTTTGAATTTATCCAATAAAATTATTGACTTAATAGAAAATATAGTCTCTCTAGGCCATTTTAAGGTTAGAAAAGTGTGTCAAGGACTTGTCTTAAAACTATGTAGATTTTGTACAAACTAATTTTATATTTGAATTTAAAAATTCATTAAAGATTAATTATAAGATATTTAGGGCTTTTACAATGCATCAAAAGATAGTGTAGTATATTTTAAGATGTTTTTTGAATTCTACCAAAAAATTTGGAAGAATATTGTAATTTTTTATTTATTTATTTATTTATTTATTTATTTTAAATTACAACACTAAAAATATTTTAAAGGAAAGATTTTACTTTAGAAGAATATATAATCCACATTAAGTGTAATTCCTATAGATGTAATTTTTATAATTTTAAATATTAATCTGATTTAAAATTATAAGTTCTATTTAAGTAATTGTATATTTTAGAGATATTAATAGATCTTATATGTAGTGCAATAAAAAAATATTGTAAAAAAATTAATCTTCTATTAAATTTTAGAATATTTAGCTATTTTTTCCTATTGGCTTTGACTACTTTAAAAGTTAATATTTTATT
The DNA here is from genome assembly GCA_036785485.1 of Physcomitrellopsis africana. Classification (NCBI taxonomy): domain Eukaryota; kingdom Viridiplantae; phylum Streptophyta; class Bryopsida; order Funariales; family Funariaceae; genus Physcomitrellopsis; species Physcomitrellopsis africana. The sequence continues at coordinate 98,412 of JAWRVF010000944.1, read as the reverse complement.
ACAATTCTATGTTAGAGTTTAATTTAAAATTTAAATTTTTTTTGTGATATAATTATAAAACTAAAAAAATACTATTGTTTTATATACAAATATATTTTATATAATAAAATTTTACTAAGGTTATAAATACATCAAGTAAAATATATGTTTTCATATAAGTTTTCAAATATATGTAAAATAAATATATCAAGTTTTCAAATAGCCATTTAATTACTAAAAATCATATTTTTTTAGAAAGATTTTTTTGATAGAATAACTATTTTTTTATTTTGATGTATCACTTTGTACATTTCTAATTAAAATATTACTAGTGTAAATAATATTTTGATGATTGAGCCAAACTTTAATATTATATCAGGTTGAATAATATGTAAATTTAGATTTTCATTCAATATTATAAAATAACTGTAACTACTTAAGAAGAATCTTAAATATAACCTTATTTGAAACATAATTAATTCTTTTGAAGCATTGCTTTATAACTTCCACACACCAACTAACTTTAATTTACATGACATCCATTTTATAAGTAAAGAAGTGTTTTTACTTTTGTTTGATTTATTTTTTAGTAGTATTAAGTAGTAACTACTACAACTGAATCTTTAATTATGTTCTTATATTTATTTTTAAAAAACATAAATATTATTATAAAAAAATTTATTTGAAATATGATATAATATTTTTAATATATATATATATGTGTGTAATGTTCATTTGTTTTAAAAACAATATAGATCTAAATTTATTAAAAAGTTTCTAAAATAGTACATGATTTATTAGAAGCATTTCTGGTTTTTTTGTTTATTTATTATTTTTTAAAAAATTAAACTTATTGACTTTTTTTTGAATTTTTATTTAACAACATAAATGCTTTTATTTTGAAAAAATTGATCATCACCAAAATCACATTGCATCTTTGAAATTTAGGATGAATTATAATGATGTCTATACAAATGTTATACTATAGATTTAAAAATATGCCTCTGCAAATGTTTATGAATAGGTTTTACCCTCAACCACACCAAAATGGCAGCCACTGTCAAACCATTTGTGACCCTACAACATCAAGTGGTTTGGAAGCTTTGTGTATGCTAACCTCTTATCACCATTTCACAAATCTTTAATTACCCCTTATCACCATTTCACAAATCTTTAAAATTTCCTTGTATTGGAAACCTACACATAGAATCATGTGTCATGAATACATCATTCATTTGCATATGGTTTTAGTCTAAAAAAATTCAATTAAAGGAATCAACTCATTTTGAAGACATTTCATTTGTGTCACAACCAATAAAGAAGATATAAAGGTAAACAAATAAGTTAAGGAAAATAGAAGAAACAAGAAGGAAAGAGGCATGATCAGGATTACCAAAAACGAATTCTGGTTGAAATTACCATTTTAAAAAAGACAATTCATAATACAACAATAGGGAGGGAGAATTGTAAGGCATTCAGTACAAGAGTTGGAACTTCTTCCACAACTCTATTGGGTAACCTCCACGTGTCCCCACACGTTCCTCTGATCATGACAATCCTTGATGAAGGATGTCTCAAAACCTTATCTAAATGTTTCGTTTACTCAAAAACACTAGTGAGCCTCAAAGGGTACTAAAAATCATTTCAGCCATTGCAAAAACTAAATTTAGAGCAGAATTGAGCAAGTATGTAGATTAAAGTTCTGCTGAGATGCATAACAATTATATACTTCGCATTGAACTGAGCAGTAGTATGAAACTCCAACCGCACCACCCAAAGTTTTATGCTGAGAGCTTCTATCCCAGAGCACAATTCCAGTATCCATTAAACTGGCTGCAAAAATGTGCAGTTCAATTACACATACAGCACTACTCTCTAACTGCCTTTGAATAGGTAGGAGTGATCATGAGATCTCTGTGAGTAGAAAAACCTTCCTAGCACTAGACAAACAGGCTATGGAGAGGGTGATTACTGCCATTGTTTTGAGGTGGACGAAGTAACCAGTTTGTTGAAGCTGAAGTAGTTCACTGAATTGTGAGCTTGCGGCACTTGCGTTTCAGCACCTTGTGCTTCCTGAGGAACCCCAGCTGGATCAACGTCCCAAACTCCCTTGGGAATTTTGACCATCTCTTGACCTTGCATTTTGTAAGCAGGCACGCTGTGGGAGAAGTGAAGGAGCCTCTTGGCAGGAAATTGTCCCTGTTTATCATATGCTGACCATTGAGTTCGGTACCCTTCAAGCCTCTCAAGCTTTTGCACACTAGCTAGCTCTCCTATCTCGACATCCTCACAGATCTCGAGTAAGATAAAACTACGCCGAGAGATTCCTGTCTTCGAGGAGGTGGTTTTCAACGGTTTCTTTCTTGTGTGTGGTGACCAGACTTCACCCTTTCTTGGATAAATCTTCAGCAGCTTGTGTGTCAGCCGATCGGCCGTCATTTTGTGAAAGAAGCAGTTGATTCCAAACAAGGTGTCTTGTTATCTGAAACATGAAAGGGTTGTGAGTAATCAGAGAAAGATTTCGGGAATAGAGGGAAGAGTACACGTTCAGTGATCTTCTCTCTGATTACGGCTTAAAAGAAGAATCAATCAGTTGCTTCTGATCCTGAATTCAACAAGTATCTGCAGTAGTATGAATGGATTTTAGACTCTTACCTGTTTGAATTTCACTGCCTCTTCTGACGGTTTATGAGACTTTAGCCATGTCACCTCTACTTGAAATTTAGGTGTAGTGTCAACTTCGTTTATGCACGCCCAAGCGCGTGGCATTCCATCTAAGTCATCATACACTGCCCAAATCTATCACAAAATGATGGATTGAACGATAAATCACAGGTGTAAGCCCATCTGATAAACAAGAATTAAAAGCCTCTTTCTTCAATCTTGAAGGGTACCGTCATGAAATTAACTCTAAGAACAGCAATATATGAGCAGGTATGTACATTCACCCGTCTTCTAAGTACTATTCGAAACAATCTATTAAAAGTATTTGAAATCTTGACCTTCACAAATGAACATGGATTCAAAATCGCAGCAAAGTTGAGAATATGCCTCATCAATTTTGACATGAACCTCGTTCCGGTCCTTGTCGAATTGGTAATAATTAGCATCTGGCACGTCGGTTTCGATGGCACCATCCTCCATACCTTTGGTCAGACGCTGCTCCTGAGAATTAGACTTGTTGCCCTTGTCTCCATGCAGGTTTTCCCAATAGCCCAGCTGTGTTGAGCTCTTCAAAATGTCTGCTATTGTACATCGAACCGCAGGAGACGCGTCATGTTTTTGCTCAAGGATTATTCTTTTCATCTTGAGCTTCCCTCCATCTTGAACTTTTTGTGGAGAGTCTTCAAGCACCACAACCTTCTGCTTAACATTTTTACTAAATTTTTGAGTCTCCCTCTTTTCTGTGATTCGTCCGCTACAGCCACGAGTGGCCCCACTTCCTTCTTCAGAATTTTCATCTTCTCGTTTCACATGAAACAACACTGTGGTCATACCACAAGGATTGAGTATGCTTGGAGGAAAAATAGGGAAAGATGAAGATTTTACTCGGTCATCAGAACTAAGACACATACCTGCACAGTGTCGTCCTTACTTGCAGAAATTGAATAACTGGAGGTGGGATATTGACAACTAAGCCGAGATCGAGCGCTTCTCAAAAAGTCTCTCTCATTGATATCCCAGTTCCTCGCTATTGGGGTCACTTCCAAATATGAAACTGTTCACAAGCAAAACTGAGGGAAAACAGCTTCAACTATTGAGTGTGAATGGCATGCTCCATGCAGTGCAGATGGAAACAATTCCTAAGGCGATTTCGTGGGGAACGCCGCAATACCTCCACAGAAATCACAAACAGTAGGTAATCAAGGATGGCTCATAGCTCTACCACAGAAGACAGGTAGAACGACACATACAGGGCCATACACTACGAAGAGAATCGCAACAAAATGCCAAAAGATGAGTTTTTTAAGTGAATTCAACTGGACGATGAATCGTTGAAAAACACAACGCGAATGTAAGAAAACGGCACTGGAAAAGGCACCGCATGACCAGAAAGTGAATAAGGAAAGCCAAGCATGAAGGTATTGGAGGAGAGAGCTCAACACCGAGGAGAGAACCGCTTCTACAACTACACTATCCGATTGCTGAAATCACACCAGCGGATTTCTAATTCATGTGAATGAGAGCTGTAAGTTTGCACATAAACCCCTCAATAGAAATGAGATAATTGGGCTTGCTTTGTTCATTTCAGTTTAAGGTCATTCTGGTGCGTAAACGTAGTAGAGGAAGAGAAGACTTTGTATGTATTCAATTTAACGAGTTTCACGCTGAGACATCCTTTCAATACAAAGACTTCTGCAAATCCAAAAAGTAAAGTTCACAAACGATGGATCGACGTCTTACTGTAACCTGGAGTTCATGTTGACGGCTTAGCGTCGACTTCACAACAAAACTACTATTGGAGCATCCTTATCACCCAACAAATCTTGAATGCAACACCCTAAATTCTTCAAATGCAATGTTAGTGATGAGTAGCTCTAGGCGTGGCCGTCAAACCGCTAAAGAAATTAGTAGTGTGTCGATTAAGCGGTAGATTTACAAGATAGAAACGATCTCATATGTCAAGATCAGTGGCAATAGGGGAGATTTGCCACAAAAGTATAAATACAAGTACAAAGACTACAGATTTGCAACTGTCTGCCATACAAGCAGAGGTGGCAGGGGGAGAGTGGAAGGTGGTCTGACCAAAGCCAGCGTCAAGGAGAGATTGAAACCTAGATGGAGTGCCCCGAAATTGAAACGGGGACGGTACACAAATCATGATCAATCTCATCAGAATCATCAGTGCTACCTCGGCCTAGCGCAAGAGGGGGAGAGAGAGAGAGAGAGAGAGGGCGCGAGTGACAAGTAGCCTACCTCGAAGTAGGAACGACCAGTGATGCAGTGGTGTCGCATGTGTACTGTCAACTCTCATGCGAGATGATATGCGTGTGGTGAAGGACTAGGTACTTCCTCACGTGTGCAGTGTAATGCTGCTTTGTACCGGTTTTTACCTTGGATTGTAATTCATGCAGAAAGACTCCCAACTGTTTATTCAGATTTTGATTTAAATATCCAACTTTGAATCACTGAGTTAGGGCCCAGCTGAATACACACTCACGGCTGGGTCTACCCTTTCTCTCCACTTCGTTAGTAATCTGCTCTACTGACAATCGAAATACAAAAGTAAAGCAGGCACTTGAATTTTGGATAATAGGAGTTAAATCTGTGTTCTGTCAAAAACCGGATGACCACCATTACCTTTTACCTACAAAAATCGTTAAAATGATTTGGGCTTTCCAGTAATCCGGCTAAAACATCGTCCTCTGATACCTAAACTAAGATTAATAGGAGATACTTGATAGCAACTGAAGTACGCTTGATGACATACTATCTGATGCCGCCTATTCTGCGGAACCAAACGGATGTGATTTCATGACATACTACTGTTTCAAGTTCATGTAGAAGCCGAGACTTCGGTGGTATACACCGACCCAGTAACGGCACTACTGTCTCACTAGATCCTTTTGCTGCTACTCCTAAAGCAAGATCCCTACTGTGAAACACCTCATGAACACTAATTGTATACAACCGTGTAGAACAGATTGGATAGCAATCTTTCTAAAACTGGATCATACGATAACTACAGTAATCTACTTAAAAATGTAACCACTGCTAAAACAGTTGAAAGGAAAGCCCTCCTATTTTACCATCATCTCAGTTCCACAGGCTTCCTCGTAAGCCTCCTCAAATATGCTGTTCACTTCCGCGACTCTTTTTTTAGTGAGTTCAATGCAATCCTGCGCGAGCATCAGATAACGAAGTTTAAGGAGTGGATCGGATGATAGGAGGATCTTGTTTATAAACACCAAATTATCACCACGTGCATACAAGACGCGCTCGATGGGCAGGAATTTTGCATCCCAACCCGTAGAGCGCAAGTGACAGACTTGAGAAAATTCCCGCAAAACGAGTAAAATCCCTCACAACGGTCCTCTCAATATCTACAGATTAAAACATGCAACTTGCCACGTTGATAACGACAATGTTTGAATACATCACATATTAATAATGCATCTAAGATTTAAAGCCTCTCTTTAAGTCAACCTGTGGGCAACATACATGTAAGCATTCCGAAACCAACCTTGACAGTAGCTGATGTAGCGGCAACAGCACCCCCAGGCTTATAGAAAGAAATCAACCTCTCTGAAGTATCCATGATTACAGTAAGTGACGTTTGCAAAATACTTTCTTCCTCAGCAGATGGGTCCGCAAGCAAATGTTTTCTGTGTCTCACGCATGTAAGCGCAATAGGCATGGATCTCCGTTCCAAACGCTGCCTGGACTTCACAATCTGATCCTCGTTTTTCTTTGCAATAATGTCAACTTCCTGTCCAGCATCTCCATTTTGGTTTTTAAGTGGTACAACGCGACCTGCTTCGGTGACCTTTACGGCTGGTAACTGCACTGAAATTCGATACGACCATGATATTATTGGTATATGCGGTCTATGACGTTTCGTATGTGTAAATCCAACGAACCTCAACAGAATCAATATTACTGAAGGTCTGACATATTGATACACTAGAATAAATACTAAAGTAAGGCAGGGATACTGAAACGCTTACACCAAATATTTGCAAGGTAGTACACATAAACCAGCAGCTTGCACAGCGAAGGACATGTAGAGGGAACAAAGAAGCTAGTCACGACAGTGAATGAAGAGATGTTAACTTACAGTGGGCCAAAGCAGCAACTGCAGCTAGAAGTGCAGCATCTAGCAAAGAACCGTCGGCATCTAAACAGTAGACATCCTATTAAACAAAAAGGTGATGTTACTGAGAATTTCGTGAACCAAAAAATTAAAATATAGTAAGTGATTCAAGCCAAACAAATACGCATAAGGTGAGTAGGACCTACCACGTAAGCTATCCATGCAGCCTTCCCAGGCACAATACAAAGCTGCTGTAGATTAACAAAGTTTGAGCTGAAACAACCCACCCTCTCATTGTCAGGAGACCAACGTAGACATGAAAATTTGAAAACAGCACTGCGGCAATGTGGACTCATACCTACTTTAACTCCTCACATAAGCCCTCAGGTGCTCTTCAGGTAGTTGAAACTAGTGAAGAGAATACGAAGTTCAAACTACGAATCAACGTTTCCAGCCTGCAAAAATAGTGGACTGTAGATAGTCGCAGCGCACGAAACCTGCAATCCTATCTACAATCGCGGGTTAGTAAACCAGCTTAGTTTGGTGCAGAGTGTTTTGAGAACCACCAAGAAATTAGGAAATCTGACCTAGCGAGGGCGTTTGAAAGCTGCTCGGACACAACCCATGCAGCTTCAGCAGGTCTTCCAGGCCTCACAAGAGGAGAGCAGATGCTTGGCATCTGAAAGTCCACCGCTGCATGATTTCCAGTTACTTCCATCAAATGAACATCTTAGCCAATCAAGCTAACACCACGACCACATCATGCAATTTTTTTCTTGAAACTGGTTGGCATCTTTCGACATAAGACGATCACATAAAAGTATATGATTGAGAGGCCTACCAACTTGGCCTTGATCCGGCGATGCAGTAGAAGGAGTTATCACCTCCAGCTTGACTCCTGCCAGCATTGTCTACACACCAAAAAATACCCTAATCGCATTAAGATAGCTATTCCAAAACAATGACAACCCATTTCACTTTCCAAACCCTAATCTGCTTAATAATCATCACAAGAGGTGTTCACTTACCGTGTTGCCGATCTTAACCAACGCAGAGCCATCTGCAGTTGCGATAGAGCCTGCAACTCAAGACATAACACCTCTAAATGACCAATTTTTCATTTTATCAACTCAGGTTGACAAGTAGGTAATGCCATAACCACAAAATCAATGAAGAATTAATAAACTCACCCACTCTTCCGCTACTACATGCATATTTCAAAAACGTAAACCTAAAGTTACATACCGAAATTGACAGAGGTAGGCCGGGCACGCGTTAACGGACGACCATCAGGGCGAACGTCCGAATCCAGATGTCGCTCGTAGAATTGCAGTGGGTAGAGTCGCTTGTACGCCTCCACTTCCATGGTCGCCAAGGCAGCATCCGCCTCGGCTATTCCCCCAGCTATGGTCATCAGCTCCTCCTATACCCACCGAACTAGTCCAACCCAACTAATGCACCTACAATGTCACACAAATTCTTCCCAACCAGCAGCAGCCCCCCACAAGTCGAAGCAGAATTTAAACCCTCCCCTACAGGGTTGTCTTCGTCCGTCTAAAACCTCGGCGTTAGTTACTATGTACACTAACGAATAGGAAAATCCATTCGTTGACCCAGCTGATGTTCATATCCGCAAGGGGTTGAATGATCTAATCGTAACATAGTTATTGGCCGGGTATGGAAGTCTTCTCCTGCATGCATTGTCCACCATTCATCATTCTAGTCTGGTGCTCGTTTAGGATCCCTGAATCCTGTTTATCTGATTTGCTTCATTTGTAATACCCAACCGCCACGGAATTCCCCTTCTTGTCTGGGTACTGGTAGCTTTTTGTTGCTTGTGAGAATTTTTGGGGAACATCTTGCATTGAAATTTGCTGCTGCTACTGAGTTCACTCCACAGAGTTTGGTTTTGGTATTTGGTGTATTTTCCTCTGGGTTTCATGTTCCTTCTGTTGCGGTAATGCTGCGTGTAAACATTATTCTATAATATATTCCTCTACTTTATCCTTGAAGTACCTCATTGCTGAGTTCTCCAATTGGCAGCAGTTTGGAATGAGTCGATGGGTATGATAAGGAGGACGTGAGAAGCTCCTTTTCAAATGGCTGCCAACACAATTCTGGTATTACCAGGATGCAGGTGCAGTGACACGGATTCCGTGTACTAGAGGAGTTTCTCCTCGTTTGCATTCGAACCGTATTCCCTTATCCTTCATTACTTGGAAGTGAATTTTGTAATAGTCCAATTTGGGGGCGGCACTAGAGATCGTCCGCTTCCATCGCTTACAGTAAATTCTAACGAACAGATGTCTTGTATATCTTACATCTTTGTGCAGGTCTGGAAGAGTTTCTGATGGAAGCACACAACCGAACTTCACTCAAAGGACAAAAGCAACTTCTGCAAACATTCTTAAGTTTCAGTCCTCCTTCAAGGGTGATGTGATCTCATTCGGGCTTTCAATTTCCAATCGTCAATCGATAAGAGACCACCAAACATATGGGAGGAGCTGGAAGGTTTCACAGATAAAGGTATTCTTCTCATTTATTCTGCAAGCCCCTGTTATGTTGTTGTGTCTTTTTTCTTAAATCTACGATAGCATAAGCGGGTTCTTTTGGTGAGAATATCGAAGGTCTTGAAGTGCAATTCTAATTTTCTTTTGATGCTTTTGATACAGGCTGTGACCACTGACTTGCCTGTACTGAAGTTTCCTACCTTCCTGCCGCCCGATGTGGAACTCTTACGTGAGCCTGTGGCACGGGAAATGGCTGCTAGGATTCAGCATGTTCCTGTCCAGGTACTTGAGCATACATTTTGATTTTCAATTCAGCTCACTTTCACCCAATTGTCAAACTGTGTACTGAATTGTGGTAGATGGGTGTATCAGACCAGCCTTACACAGAATCCAATTATGACCAGCTGTGTGATTCCCAAGAAAACGACGAGTTCAGTAGCAGTTATGCTTCTCCACGGTTTTGACAGGTCAAAGTTCCACTGTAGCTTTCAGGTTCTGTTAATTTTTCTTGCAACTTTTCAAAGGTTAGAACGAGGAATGTATTCAAGGACTAGTGGAGTTCTGAATTAATGTTTAAAATTTTTAACTGTTTGAGAATGGTGTTCATGTGAACAGTTCATTACTTGAATGGCGTCATTCTTACCCCGTATTAGAAGAGGCAGGAGTGGAGACGTGGGCAATGGACATTCTCGGCTGGGGTTTCTCAAATGCCGGTACAACCTTTGTGCTCATTCACCATGGTTGACATTAACATGTGTTAGAACGGGGACGTTGTTAGGGAATTATTACAGCTCTCTTCCGTGTTATTCACATTTTGGTTTTGTGCTTGATTGCAGAGGGAGTTAAGTCTTACAACGTTGCAGCTAAACGGGAGCATATGTACGAGGTAATCTAAGCAATGATTTCGTGTTTTAAAGAAAACTTGTGGCCGAGCTTTCTCTTTGAGATCATGACTCACAAACGACAGGAAGGGGCAATACTATTATAAATTTTAGGCATCCTTTTACAATGCATGGGTTTGTGATTGCCTTCTGCTTGCAAAATTATCGTCATTGTTGTTTTGTCTTTTTAACATTTTTAATAGTTGATTACTCTTTTTATTTTCATTTTTATTTTTCAGTTTTGGAAAAATTATGTCAAGAAGCCCATGATACTAGTGGGTCCTAGTTTAGGAGGAGCAGCTGCCATTGATTTCGCTATTACACATCCTGAAGCTGTACGTGACCTTTCATTCCTCTTTGTCCTCATTCGTTTCTAACATGCTTGAGACTTGCAACATTTGTTGATTCCTAACCTTTTTAGGAAGTAGTTAGTCTGATTCAGGCACTTCATATACTGTAGGTTGCAAAGCTGGTGCTCGTTGATGCACAAGGCTACACTGAGGGCGTGGGAGAAATGGCAACTCTGCCAAAGCTTCTTGCATACATGGGGGTATGCAATCAGTCTACTACATAATATATGAAGCATCTATTTTTGTCATAGTCCAGCTGCTACATACCTCTTTCTCTCACCTTCTCATCTGGATGACATTTCAAGAACTTTTCTTTCTCTTTATCTGTCTGCATTGTTAAGATAGACTTTTTCGTGAAACAGAGTGAGGAGACAACTTGACCTGTTGCAGGTCTTTCAAATTTACTAATGGTGGGTATGATTTGTGGACAGGTGGCGTTTTTAAAAAGTGTACCTTTGCGACTTTATGCTAATACACTGATATTTACAAAAGCCTCCTTTGATTTTTTGCTTGATTCGATGAGAGTAAGTTTTCTGGATTCTATTCCTGCTAACTTAAAGCGAGTTGGAGTAGTTTGTGAGCAAAGTAATTATGTGTTTCGAAAGATTAAGGATTTTATTCTTGAATGATACTCCAATTTTAACATGGAACACAAACTTGAAACAGGTAGGGAGATTGCATTGCTTAATGCCTGGGTGGGCGGATGCAACTGTAAGTTTCATGATGAGTGGAGGCTATAACGTTACTGGGTCCATACCTCAGGTTAGAATATGAATAGCACTGGGTTCTCTTCCTTCTAACTTTAGAACCCATTCTTTCTGAGCCAAAGTATGATGCACTAAATAGTGCAATTGTGTATTTACAATGTTGGTTCTTTCTACAAATTTTTATCAATTACTGTTTCTCTAGGGTCATCCCTTTCTGGATACTCCCATTATCATTTAGATATCACATACATACCTCTCCTTTTCAGCAGTCACATATCAGAATAAACTACCACCATTATGTGTTGCTATTTTTCTAATCAATTTTATAGCAATGTGCTATCAGATGCTTGATTGTTAGGATCTATTCAAATAACTCTTCGAATGTGTGGTTATTGCGCAGGTTCAACAAGAGACTCTTATTATATGGGGAGAGAGGGACATAATTGTGCCCAAAACTTTTGCTGAAGTGAGTACATCTTAACCTCTTAAAATGGGAAATATTTTGGGGACATGTATTTTTTCAATTCAGTCAGTCACTTGAAGAGTTGAAGTAATCTTGCGGTATGGCTGTCATGCAGAAATTTCTTGCTGATCTCCCCAATGCAAGTCTGAAGTTTATCAAAGACTGTGGCCATATCCCTCATGTTGAAAAGCCTAAAGAGTTCTCTTCAATTTTGAAGGAATTTTATCTTCAGGGACATAACTTGGAAGGGCAAGAGGGTTCACAAACAGGTCAGTCAATAGTTTAATATACTTGACATGTCCAATTTGCTCACACATCTCTTGGAGTACAAACACCATGGTATTCTGGTGGCTCCTTTCACAAAACAACATACTGAATGTACATCAATAACATTGTCTGATTCATTCTGGACAATTTACAAAAAAATATTGGCTTCCCCTACATAGAGGCAAGTACAGCTCATATCCATATTGAAGATTAGAGTTTGTGATATTTGGTTGTGGTGACAGGTCATGTTTGCTACCAGAACATGATATTATAGTCTCTAGCAGTCTTTGCTTCAACATTGATATTGACTAATAGAAGTGATACAATGAAGGGCAGCATAGTGGGGGAAAGCAGAAGAAGATTCAAAATCAAAGAAAGACATGGATGAATTGGTGTGCATGGGACCTGGAAGCTTGCAATGCCTTGAGCAATTGTAGATGATGGAAATAGTGTGATCATCAATTTTAAATAAAGTTTCATTTATGATATTTTTTAAGATTTAAATTATGTATTAAAATTTTATAATATTTAGAAATACCATTATCCACAAATAATATTTTATTCTATTTAGATTAAATTAAACTTTATATTAAACATACATTCATATGTAGATAATGTTGTGCATCTTCTTAAGGAATGTCCATAATATTAAAAAAATGTATGTGAGGTTTTTTATAATAGTATATAAAACTAATATTATTTTGATAAAAAAACTAAAAATTAAAAATATATGAATCAAAATTAAAAGAACATGGCAAAAAATAGTTGAGAATGTCAAATTGCACTTTATTTTGAATTATTAGTAAAAAATTATGAATCACCAAAAGACCAAGGTAATAAAAGTAGACAAACTTATTAACATATAATATATTCATGTGCAACTTGAGAAATAAGAAAGAAAAAGAAAAGAAAAATTACTATAAGATAGAAATAAATTACAATAGCTATTATTATATATAAAAATAACTAAAGAATCTTGAATTAAGATTAGAATAAAAAAAAGATATTGATAAGATTAAAGATGGTCTTAGTCTTACTTCTATATATACTAGCTAATAAGAAGGCTATGGAAAGTTTCTTAAAGACCACATGACTTATAAGCCAAGTGTCTAAATTGTAAGTTTTTTCTATAACAACTTTTTTAAAATAAAATTTTTATGGAAGAAATTTTTATATTTATTAATATATATAGAGAGAATTTAGAAGATTATAGAAGCTTGGAATTTAGAAGATTATAGAAGATTGTAGAAGGTTCCAAGAGATTGTTAGAAGAAGTTTTCCAAGTTGCTTGACTCCCAAATAACATAGGAAGTCACAACAGAATATTTTTATAATTTCTTTACATTGAAGCAACAAGAAAGTAGCTCAAGAAGCATTCTAGGATGACTTGGAGGCAAAGCCTTTCATAAGAAGTTACTTAGAAGCTTCTTAATTCCTAGTATATATAGGTATTGAGGCTGAGAGGCTCTTTAATCTTGACAATGCATGTCTTATGGTCTAGTTTGGATCTTGTAGTCTTGTTCTTGTTCTTTTATTGTGTTGTTTTGTAATAAGACTTATATATCCTATTATCTTATTATAGTCTTGCATAAGTTTCTTGATTTCATCCATAATAATTTTTTGAGATTGCTAATATTGATTCAAAGCTCTGCCTTCTTAATATAATGTAGACTACCCTTCTTCTTGAAACCATTGAAGCATTTTAAAGATTACAAATTACTTTCTTCTAAATTGATATTATTTAGTATTATTTTTTTTAAAATTAGCTTTAATTATAGGTAGTGCTACAATTTTTTCAAAGACATATCAATTTTTTTTTCTCTCTTAGAATTTCATCTATCTATTGTATAATTATAAAAATAAAATTAGTCATAGATAATGCACCTTTTCATAGAAAATAAAATAACAATTCATACAAATCTTCAAGTTTTTATAGATAGTTTAAGAAAAGAGATTGCATTCCTTCACAATTCAAGTAAAAAATCTCAAATTAATTTAATATTCAAATAAGTTGCACAAAAGATTTATAATTTACAATAAGAAGTTATTTGATTAAGAGAAGCAAGTACTAGACATATGCTACATATAATCTTTGTAGATGTTTTAAGGACTATTATAAAAGAATCAAAGGTTAATATATCAAACAAATTTACTAGAATAAGATCCAATTTCTAAGGTTTGTGTAATAAGTATTGCTTTACTTATGCTTATATTCTTCTTGTTATTCAAACACGTTTATTTAAGTTTCTTTTATAATTTTTTTTTTTCCTTAGAAAGTATTCATTTATAATTTTTTTTATTATTAAAAAATTATTTATTAATATTATATAATCAAAAGACTTTTATGGAGAGATTTATTGCTACATTTGGAAATAGTGATTGAAAAATAATGACAAAAAAAAAAAAATACAAGACGTACAACAAAGATCACGTTTAATTATAATTTATATTATAGTATTTCAACAGCTTACAAGTGACCTTAATTGGAACAATAAGGCATTAATAACTTGATTTTAATATAATTTAAGAGATGAGATAAAAATTTATTAATTACAATGTCCCAAATCAATAATTTAAAAGAACTCATATTTCAAGCTATCACTTGTAACAATTGCCTATTTGAATTGCAACAAGAAAAGTGTAGGATTTCTAATAATAATTATCACAATATAATTACTATTTTTATAAAAATATCAAAGAAGCATTCAATAGGCCTTGAACCTATGTAAATTGATACAACTTAATTTAAACTACTGACACATATAGAAAAAGATAGACATTGGCAAGAAAATTTGTCTTTATATTATATAAAGCCTAATTATAATGTTATAAATTATCTAAAGAAATTTTTGTTTTATGTTGTTTTAAATTTTTTGTATATAATTAGATATGTACAAAGATATGTACAAAGATATATCTTGTTTTACATTTTTTGTACATATTCTAATCTTTATACATATGCACAAAGATATATCTTATTTTACATTTTTTGAACATATAAAAACTTTAAGTCATGAGATTTTTGTTAAAGCCTTTTTGAATATTGGAGCCTTAGTATGTTTTATGGATAAAGATTTTGTAACTAATTATGATTTAATATTGGTAAAAAAGATTCATCTTACACTTATCAAAGTCATTGATAGACGAACACTTGCAAAGGAGGATAATATTAAAGAAACAAAACTATTACAAGTAGTATTAGAAGACTAAGTATTACATATTGTCTTCAATATTATTTAATGTCTTACAAATTATATTGTTATTGGACTTATCATTTGAGTTACATAATCTTGATATTCATTAGAATATGTACAAAATTATTTCAAGAGCAAAATATCAAAAGAAGAAACATGTTATACCTTTGTTCCTTAAAGCTACTACTTTTATGCAAAAAACAAAGAATATTGTTGCATTTGTGATATATACTACTTTTATAAGAAATTCAACTAAATAAGTTTTATATAATATTCTAATTTAATACCAAGATTTTAAGAATATTTTTAAAATAAAAAAAAATATGAACATATTATCAAAAAATATGAACATATTATCAAAATATGAACATATTATCAAAATATTAGGAGATAGAAGCGTTTGTAATGAAAATTGGTAGGTGTGTTCTTCGAGTTGTGAGGATTTTAGAACCTATTTGTTTGCTTATTTTAGAGTTATGAGCAAAAAATTATGCTTGTTTTAATAGAGTAGGGTTTGCTGCCATCCGATGAAGAGGGGCAGAAACTTTGAGCTGCCACTGCAAGTTTAATTTCGACTCTTTCTTAGTGAAATTTATAAAGAGTGTGGAAAATTGTGCTAGTTTTCTATCAAGATATCTCTTATAGCATTTGGAGTTGGAGAGCAAACGTTGTGAGCTTGAGAGTGGGAAAGTATTTGCTGCCACCCAATGAAGAAGGGCAGAGACTTTGTTCAACCACCCAAGTCGAACAATCTCTTCAATCTTTTTGATAATTTGGGTGCTTATAGTAGCTTGTATAAGCTTTCTACAAAAACAAAAATCAATACATTTGGAGTTTTGATGAAAGTTTTATGAGCCGTGAAGTATCAAAGAGGGCAAATTGTTACTAGGGTTTGAAGAGTAGAATCAACTAGCTACAAAATCTGGAGTTTGAGAGGCATGCATGCAAAATTTTAGAACAAGTTAGATGATGGAGTGAGCTTTCTAAAAAGTTATTGCATGTCCAATTTGGAGAAGGGAAGTGATCACAACAAAGGCTGAAGTGAAGAGGAGCTTTGCTGCCTTTGCATTTGCTTGGAAATTTTAGTGCCTATTTCTTTTAGCCATAACTTTTAAATGGTAAGTGATCTATTTGTGAAATTTTGATATGTTTTACAATAGATTATTGGTTTTCCATAGGCTATAATCATGCTAGATTCGATCTTTGGATGAATTTTTAGTGATTTATTTAGTTTCAGCTTGTTGTATAACTTGTATTCCTCATATGCGGTTGTATTTTGAGATATACTTGAATACATACACACTTTGCTTATACCTTTTATACAAGTATATATACTTATATTTATATCAAGTATTTATATAAGTATTTTATATATATTATATATAATATTTATACAAGTATTTGTACAAGTATTATACCAAGGATTATACATTATCTTATATAAGTATTTATACAAATATTATTCAATTATTTATATTTTATATTTGTACAAGACTTGCACAAGTATAATACAAGTATAATTTGAAAGCTTGAACAAATATTGTGCAAGTATAGAACATACTTGCATGGCTTTTTCTCATGTTCCTTGCTAGTTCTAATAGCAGCTAGGAACCCGACGTTTTCTTAAGGCAAATTCTCTCTACCCGACATATTTGGTGCTTCCATTGAGAGCTGCTTTGGGGCTACTAGTTTCGGCTAAGGTAATATGGAGGATACTGGAGGGACTTCCTCTAGAGCCCAATCAAATATGGACACCATTCTAGGAGCTTTGGCAATATTTATGGATCAATATAAAACTCAAGCTAGAGGTAATGGAGCTACCAAGGCTTTGAAGGGTGTTGTTGACAAGATTGGAAGATTTGATGAGAAGGACATCACTAGGTTTTTGAAGGTTTATATTTGTGAGATGGAGGTGCAATAGGTATCTGAGGCTTGAATGATACAAACTTTTACATTAGCTGTTGTGCTTGAGATTCGTGAGAAAGTCGAAGAAATTCAAAGGAATGCAAATGTTATTACTTGGATGACATTTGAAGAGAGATTACATGATGAATATTTTGAAGAAGACTCAGAGAGGATGATCAAGAGGTCTTTTATTGATTGGATTGAACAGCGGCCTGGAAACACTATGGGTCCAAATGAATTGTTGCGAGATTTTGAGAAGAAATACAACCAATTGCTTTTAGCAGAAAGGCAACTTTTTGATATTAGGAAGGCTGAGTTGTTCTTGCAAGTAACAGATGATGCTTTGGAAGATAGACTCTTTTTGCTTTTAGGTGATTGAACCACCGAAGGAGGTTTTACAAATGATTGGAGGAGAGTAGAGGAAGCAGTCGCTCTTGTGGCAAAGCAACGGAGAATGAAATCCAGAAGTGTGACAACTCAGATGGATGTAGCACCAAAGCCTGCTACAAAAGCTTCCAAAGTATCATTTGCTCCAACCTCTTCAACAACATCTCTTAAGATGGTCAAGACAATTGAAGAAAAAACTTTACATGAGCTTATAAAGGATATTAGGGATTTGAAGGTCGAAATGAGTGAATTGAAAAAGTCTCGAGATCCTCAATCATCTGAAGGTGCAAGATCATTTGTGAGGAGATGCGTTTATTGTGATGGAGAAGATAGTCACAATCTTTGAAGTTGCAAATCATGTGATGAAGCTATTAAAGCAGGCATTATTGTCTTCAAAGATGATAAGATTCATGATGTATCTAGTAACTTGCCTTTGAGTACCAACTTTGGCAAGGGAGGGATGAAAAAGCTTATGGAAGAGAAGATGAGAAGGTCTAATTGTTTACATGGACAAGATGCTGAGACATTCCATATAGGAGTGGAGCAACAAACAATTAAGACTTTAGGAGCTCCATGTCTTAAAATTTTGCGCAGAGGGGCTCAAGCCATTCGAAATGTCACTAGTTGGGATGACCCTGTTGAAACAACTAGCATCAAAGTTTTTTAGGTCAAGTTCAAGACAAAACTAAAGACTATGATGTCTTTGTTGAAGAGAAGAGAGGGCAAACCTTTGAGAATGATGATACAGAGGAGCCAATATCTAAGAGAAAAACCCATGAGCTCAAAGAAGGTGAAAAGATAGAAGGTCCTGCTGCTCATACACGGCAAAGACCTGGGAGGTCCTCTGTCTTTGATCATCCAGGAGAAGAGCCACTTCTAAAGGAAAAATGGGAGGAGAGGACAGACAATGCCAAAGAAAAGGAAAAAAAAAGCTGATTCGGAAGAAAAAGATAAGGGACCTGCCTATAAATTTCAATTTGACATTGAGTCTTCTATTGACATGAAAGGGGTGTTGGAAGAAAGAAACTTGGATGCCAAGATTGAATTTACATTGAGAGAGGCTCTTGGCATTGCTAAAAAAGATTTTCATGAATTGATCATTGATGTCATTAAGAAGAAGAGACAAATGACAGTTGAAACAGTCATGATGAAGGCTCTAGACACGCATATGACCGAAGATGAGGAATTTGAAATTAGACAAGTATTTGCTTTGATGTGTGATCCAATAACTATAGAAGAAAAGGCTAGTAATCGTTAAATGGTTAAAGAACAAAATGACTATTTGACTAATGAGGAGGAAGATATGATCTTACAAATGTTTGCACAAACTTGTGTAGTCAACAACAAGAGTGATATAATCAAAGATAAAAGTTTTGTAGAATGTGAGAAGATGGTGGAAAATAACAAAGAGGGGATGAGAGGCTATGACATAAAGGTCCAAGCCTTGCAAGCTCAAGAAGAGAAAGAAGAAGCAGTGGATGGAATAGTATCTGAGGCAACACATGGGAGAAATACTGAGGTAGAAGTGAGGACCTTTGATTGTGCAATTGTGTATGGGATTGATAGAGAAGATAAGAAAAGAATGGATTATATTCAACCATTTTGGGCTAGAGCTACCACAGAGACAAGGGTCAAACTTGGAGGATTAAATGAATCAATTTTGGCTCTTGTGGACCATGGCTCGAAGATAAACATTATGTCTCGAAATATTTATGAGAAAAATAAATGGCCAATTGATACTGATTATGAGGGCTGCAAATTGTGGGCGAACATAATTATTTGGAGCTTATCCGGCAATTGCGACAAAGATTGGAGATGTGGAAGTAGAACAAAAAAATTTTGTTCAAAATGATGGTGCTTATCCCGTGATATTAGGACAATCTTACATCACTGCATCAAGAATGGAAACCAAGGTGTTGAATGATGGATCTCATTATGCACGAATTCAAAGCTGTGATGGCAAGAAATCTGTACAATTCTTGATAGTGAAGTCTGAACATGAGAGGCATTGAGTTTGTCTTAGGGATGGGCCCCTACCTAATTCTTTACACTTTTCGGATTTCTGAATTGCACTCGTGGAGAATGGGGATCTACGGGTACAGAAGGACCAAATACTTTTGAGCTCTCCAATATACATGGCATTAATAGTGGATTTGTTGGAATGACTAAGTGTGGGTTTGTGAATTTTACGGATATGAAAGATCTGAACCCTGTAAATAAAAAGATCATTAAAAAGATGGAAAGAAATCTAAAAAATATAAAAGCTCTTTTAAATGGTGAATATATTTCTGGAATATATGAGGAAAAAGACATTGGAAATGATATATTGCAAGTTTTATGCAACTTGCAGATTAAAGAAGAAGAAAGTAATGGTACAGATATTATGATTGAAATTCACTCGAGAGCATTGTATCAAAAAATAATAGATGCAATGGAAAGCAAGGATTTATGCCAAAGTTATAAGTTGGATCTTGAGGCCATGATAAATACAAAATATAAAACAATGGCCAAAAAGGTAAAGCCTATAGCAACTCAACTTCCATTGGATACTGATGAGCATGTCAAATAAGCAGAGAAGGAGCCAAGTTTAAGAGAAGCTAGGAAGATTGGGCACAAGTTTACTAAAGAAACATTAGCAAACTTGAAGATTGGAGGGAGAGAATTCTTGTTAGAATAAGAAGAAAAGAGGTTTCAAGAGATGCTCTCAAAACATGGAAAGGCCTTTGCCTCTTCACCAGATGAGATTGGATGTGTGCGACCAGATTTAGTAGCACCCATGGTTATTTTTACAGTACCACATATGCCATGGGATTTGAAGCCAACACCAATTCCACGAGCATTACTTCTCAAATTAGTTGACTTATTGAAGGAGAAAATGCATATGGGAATACTTGAGCCTTCAATGGCTCCATATTCTAATTGGTGGTTTACTGTTCCTAAGAAGTCTGAAGCATTATGATTCATCCAAGATATGCAACCAACTAACCAGGTTACCATTAGGAACAAAGGATCAGGACCAATTGTGGATGAAGTAGCAGAAGCGTTTACTGGACGTGCCATATATTCCATTGGAGATCTATACTGTGGTTATGATCAATTTCAATTGGCCATCGAAAGCAGAGATTTGACGACCATGAAGACTCCGTTGTCGTAATATGTGCAATTTTTCTCGAGAATGCTCCAGGCACCTGGCTGTGGAAGACAAAAAAGAAATACACAACAACAAGATCCTAACAACTCTAATAGAATCCTAAACAAATTCTATTAAATCTTAACAATACTAATCAAACTTTGATCCAATCTTTAAGCAATTACAAAAGAAGAGTAAATGAATCATATATTAATCATAATAAAAAATAATATATAAAATTCTAAATTTAGAAAATACTAAAAATAGAATCTTAAAATCCTAAATCATATCTTGTTCAAATCCTAGATCAAATCTTAGTCAAAAATCTAAATCAAACCCTAAGTCAAATCCTGGTCAAAACCTAAGTCAAATCGTAAGTCAAACCCTGGCCAAATCCTAGTCAAATCCTAGTCAAAACCTAAGTCAAATCCTAAGTCAAACCTTGTTTAAATCCTAAGTCAAATCTTAGTCAAATCCTAGTCCAGCCCTAAATCAAACCCTAAGTCAATCCCTGGTCAAAACCTTGATCAAACCCTAGTCAAATCCTAAGTCAAATCCTAAGTCAATCCTTGGTCAAAACCTAAATCAAACCCTAAGTCAAATCTTAAGTCAAATCTTGGCCAAATCCTAGTCAAATCCTAAGTCAAACCCTAAATCCTAAACCCTAAACCAAACCCTAATCAAATCTTAAACCAAATTCTAACCAATTCAAATCAATCCTAGGAAAAATTAGAACCTCAATATCTGCTGATTAGACCATTGATCTTACTTAATACTAAGTATACTTTTCAACCTCCTAGTCAACAACAAGCACAACAAATTTGAAGGAAATCGAACTTACCAAATAGAAGAAAAATTCCAAAAACTTCTTGGATGTTGGTCGGCCTCCTTCTCCAACCTTGATGCTCATCTTCCAGTGTTGATCTTTCCCTTTTTCATCGTTCAATCACTCTCAAATCACTCATGTGTATAGGAAAACAAGTCTATTATCCACATAAATAAAAATTACTCCAATCTAATTGGCAGATTGCTCAAGATCTCAAAAATTTAATTTTTGAGACCTTGATACACTTAAACCTCAATTACGTACAACTAAACTGTTAGATTTAGCTCAAATTTACAGCACACATTAACAACAATAATACTCAAAAATCCACAAATTTCCAATCATAGATTTGCTACAAAACTTCTGAAATTGCCTAAAACATCAACTCTATTTAATTTCACAAAATCCCAAGTTGCCAAAATCAACCCTGACTTTGCAAAGCTATTACAAAGTCATTTTTTCTCCAAATCATTTAAATTCAACTCTTATACAAAATCCGTCAAGTCCACTCTCTAATCCCAATCTTTGATTTGCAAAAGCCCCTTAGATCCGCCATAGGCACGCAGGTTTGTGCCTTGGGGTCTGATTTTGACCCCAGCTCATAACCGGTCCTTTCCAGGTATCTATTTCAAGATTTTTGTGGTAATTTTTTCTGAAACCTCTTCTTAACTCTCTCCTATATATGCTTATATCATTTTATTTTCCAATCTACTTTGTTTTGCCTTACTTATGGCCCTACAAAGTAAATAGAAGTTTATTTGTAAAAAATGCAACATTAAAACCCGTTAGTTTTACTCCCTTTTTACTATTATCTATTTTTTTCTAAGATAATTTGCTACAATATTTTGAACTAAGATCTTCTATAATATATTATTTCCACACTCTTTCACCTAGTAGTCACGTTACATCATGACACCATCAGGATTGGTTCGAATGTGCACATTGTCTCGAGGTGCTACAAACTCAGTGGCACATATGCAAAATGCAATGAATCAAATCTTGAAAGATTTTGTACCAGAAAAGACTATACTCTTTGTGGATGACATTCCTATCAAAAGATATAAAAAAGAATATAAAGACTCTACTTTGGATGATGATGGTTGCAGAGCATTTGTAGAAATGTACATTAAAGATGTTGATAAGATTTTATGCATGATTGAAGAAGCAAATTTGTCCCTTTCAATTGAAAAGTCTAAATTTGATTTTAGAGAAATTTTGGTAGTTGGACATCTTTGTGGACGGTATAGAAGAAGGCCTAATCTTGAGAAAGTTGATGCTATTACAAAAATGATGGCTTGTAGTAACATCATTGAAGTGAGAAGGTTTCTAGGAGCATGTGTCTTCTATCAAATATGGATACCTCATTTTGTTCACATATCAAAGCCCCTTGATCCGCCACAGGATTCATTTTTCTAGCAATGTGCACCAAAACTGGATTCAATGACTTGATATATGCTATCCATTGAAGCATGGCAATGTTTGGTGAAGAATAATTGGCAATCATATCAAGAAGAGGTAAGCAATCAATTTCCAACACAATATTTGCTCCAATCAAGTAATTTCTTTCAGTTGTTAGAGCAATAAGTGCACCCCAAAGCTCTCTTTTCACTTGAGGATATGCTCTCTGGCATTCTGCAAGAATCCTTGCTCCAAAACAAATAGCAAATCTATCTCCCTTTATATCATCAAGGGATATAAAGGGATATATCTTGTAATTAAATCTATCTCCCTTTATATACATCAATCATACAAATATTTGTTGAGAGATGGACTTCTTTGGACTATAAGATATTGGACTCTATTTGAGCACTTTGAAGAAGGAAGAAGAGTGGATGGACAAGACTTTCAAAGATATTAGACATCAATCATACGAATATTTGTTGAGAGATGGACTTCTTTGGAAGAGGGCAAAAAGAGCTGATGAATTACCTTTGAGAGTAGTGGATGATCTTGAAACCAAAATCCACGTGCTTAGAGAATTTCATGATGCCCTTTGGGCTGGTCACAGAGGAGTTTGGGCCAATTACACAAAGATTAAGGAACAATATTGGTGGAAGGATTTATATAAGGATGTTGAAGAATTTGTGGCTTCATGTGTTGTATGTCAACTTCAATCTAAGGCCCGATACAGGGATGAATTACATCCCACTTATCCTCCTTCAATTCATTTCTAATAGATGATTGACTTAGTTGCAATGCCACTTGAAATTTGAGGAATGAAGTATCTTTTTTTGACAAGGGAAGAGCTCTAAAACTTTGTTGAAGGAAGAGCTCTTTGAACGAAGACTACGGAAGGAATTTTCAGATTAATTCTTGAAGATATTTTTAGTAGATATAGAAGTATTAGGAGAATGAGAGCTGATAGGGGTGAATTAGATGCAGTTGAAGCAAGATCGTTTTTTCAAAGATATGGTATATAGCTAAGGTTAACAATTGCTTACAATCTTGAAGCTAATGGCAAAATAGAGAGGGGGCACCCTCCTATCATTCATGTGCTAGTTAAGGCTTGTAAAGAGAAGCCTAATCTTTGGCCTAAGTTATTGCCATTTGTATTGTGGGCTGATAGAACCACCCATAGCACTGTCACTAGATATATGCCAGTAGAACTTATGCATGGACATAATCCTATTATGCCTGGAGAAGAATCAGTTTCAACTTGGATATTTTTGTCTTGAAAAGATGATATTATAAAAAAAAGGCTATTAGAACTTTGCATTCAGAAGCTTAGAAGATTGCCTGAAGATATGCAAATAGCATTAAAAAGGCTTAAGGCTGCTAGATTGAGCAATAAAGAGAGATTTGACAAAACCCATAGAATGAGGTCTAAGAAAATTGAAGAAGGTGATTGGGTGTTGGTGTTTGACAGTTCATTAGAACATCAGCATAGTACAATAAGGAAGTTTGCACGAAGATGGTTTGGACCATATGTGGTGGTTAAAGTGCATACCAATACCACTTATTCGCTGCGAGAGTTGGATGGAATTTTATTGAAGATCCCAATAGTAGGCAAAAGAATTAAAACATATAGAAGAAGGGATGGAAAGTTTCACATCAATGATCTTGAAGAATTCTTAACTCCATTAGAAAACAAAGAAATACCAGAAGGTGATGAAGAGATTGAAACGGAAGATGAAGAGGATTAAACTTGGCACAAATCGGAAGATGTGCAGGTTTAGAGGGGGAGCATGTCATACTGCATTTACGTGCAATGTATAAAAATATTAAATATCTTGTATCTATTGTTAATACATGTGTGAGTGCTAGAGATTATTTTAGAAGATATTATAAGGAGAGAATTTATTATAGCCACTTAGTTAGTGAATTAAGATGGCTATTTGTTTTGTTCCTACCTTATTTATATCCTAGAATAGACTCTTTTGTAATTAGAAGAAAAGAAAAGGTTATTTTACCTTTCTTGTTGACTTTTGAGGTAGAATGGACCTTATGAGGGATAAGAAAGAAGAGCATGGGATGAATAAGGCCTGTCCAATAGGATTTGGCTGCCCATGTGGGCGTCTTATAGTCTAATATGGAAAGAAAGGGAGATATAGTCCTCTTGCTAGACCAAGGGAAAAAGGCAGTTTTGAATGGTGAAGTTTGGAGAGAGATAGCTCCAAGGAGATAGATGAATTTGTAACGAAAATTGGTAGGTGTATTCTTCAAGTTGTGAGGATTCTAGAACCTACTCACTTGCTTATTTTAGAGTTGTGAGCAAAAAATTATGCTTGTTTTAATAGAGTAGGGTTTGCTGCCATCTGATGAAGAGGGGCAGAAACTTTGAGCTGCCACTGCAAGTTTAATTTCGACTCTTTCTTAGTGAAATTTATAGAGAGTGTGGAAAATTGTGCTAGTTTTCTATCAAGATATTTGTTATAGCATTTGGAATTGGAGAGCAAATGTTGTGAGCTTGAGAGTGGGAAAGTATTTGCTGCCACTCAGTAAAGAAGAGCAGAGACTTTGTTCAACCACCCAAGTCAAACAATCTCTTCAATCTTTTTGATAATTTGGGTGCTTATAGTAGCTTATATAATCTTTCTACAAAAACAAAAATCAATACATTTGGAGTTTTGATGAAAGTTTTATGAGCCGTGAAGTATCAAAGAGGACAAATTGTTGCTAGGGTTTGAAGAGTAGAATCAACTAGCTACAAAATCTGGAGTTTGAGAGGCATGCATGCAAAATTTTAGAACAAGTTAGATGATGGAGTGAGCTTTCTAAAAAGCTATTGCATGTCCAATTTGGAGAAGGGAAGTGATCACAACAAAGGCTGAAGTGAAGAGGAGCTTTGTTGCCTTTGCATTTGCTTGGAAATTTTAGTGCCTATTTCTTTTAGCCATAACTTTTAAATGGTAAGTGATCTATTTGTGAAATTTTGATATGTTTTACAATAGATTATTGGTTTTCCATAGGCTATAATCATGCTGGATTCGATCTTTGGATGAATTTTTAGTGATTTATTTAGTTTCAGCTTATTGTATAACTTGTATTCCTCATATGCGGTTGTATTTTGAGATATACTTGAATACATACACACTTTGCTTATACCTTTTATACAAGTATATATACTTATATTTATATCAAGTATTTATATAAGTATTTTATAAGTATTATATATAATATTTATATAAGTATTTGTACAAGTATTATACCAAGGATTATACATTATCTTATATAAGTATTTATACAAATATTATTCAATTATTTATACTTTATATTTGTACAAGACTTGTATAAGTATAATACAAGTATAATTTGAAAGCTTGAACAAATATTGTGCAAGTATAGAACATACTTGCATGGCTTTTTCTCATGTTCCTTGCTAGTTCTAATAGCAGCTAGGAACCCGGCATTTTCTTAAGGCGAATTCTTTCTATCCAATAACGTGGAATATAGGATGGATTTTCTTAGATTTTGATAAGCATAATCAATAAGCAACTGGATTGATTTGTCCACAAATCAAAAAAGGTCTAAGCTTATGATAAGCTAGCTTATCGTAAGGACAAATAGTCTTGATATTACGACGAAGTAATCATACCTTATCGCCCATATGGAATTGAGGTTATTCCTTGCGATAGTCATTTGTATTGATTTTTTATTGTTCTTGAGCTTTTTTTAATTGTGCCTTTATTGTTGTATGTAGCTCTGACAACCAATTTGCCAAATCTTTTGTCATAGAATTATCAGCTTTTAAAAAGTCAAAAATATCAAGCCGTGGATAATAACCATAATTTACAAAGAATGGAGTTTTTTGAGTAGACAAATATATCAAATTATTATAAAAAAACTCTATCAATGGAAATAGAGTTGTCTAATCATCTTGATGATAATTGATGGATATTTCAAATATTGCTCCAAAACTTGATTTACTTGTTCTATTTGTCCATCAGTTTAAGAATAGAAAGCTGAAGATAGTTTTATATCCCCTTTAAAATTTTGAAAAGGATCCTCCAAAATCTTGATACAAATTGTGTTCTTCTATCTGATATAATATCCTTTGATAGCAATAGATATTATCAAAGAAGAGTTTAGTTGTTTCTTCACCTATAATAGATTTTATACATGGTACAAAATATGCCATCTTGGTAAAACAATCTACAATCATGAATATAGAATCATATAAACTTGTCTTTAGAAGATCCGTCATAAAATCCATAGAAACAAAAGACTAAGGTTGGTTTGGTATAGGTAATGGTTGAAGAAGTCTGTGAGGTCGATGACGAGGAGTTTTTAATCTTGAACAAACATTTCACAATTGTACAAATTTATTAATAGCCTTCCACATCTAAGGCCATTAAAAATCTCTTAATAATAGCTCCAAAGTCTTATTATATCTAAAATATCTTGCCGTAAGGAGGTTGTGATAAGTTTCCAGAATACGTAGTCATATTATGCCTTTTAGAATATATAAGTAGCCTTCAAAATAGAATAGATTATTTTTAAATTCAAACTTGAAAGTATCATGAGACTTAGATGAATTATTCTTAATCTCATGGATAAGAGAATCTAAAGACATACTTGATTGGATTTGCTTGACAAAAGTTGAATCAACAATCAATGTTGATTTTATTATTCAAAGATGAAATTGCTCTAGCTTCAAGAGAATCATTCTTTGTTGATCAAAAGCTGAATCTCCTTTTGATATAAGATAAGAGCATCTAAAAAGGGCATTGGACAAACCTTGTTGTTTTCCTAGCCAATATGTGATAATAAACTCAAATCTTGATAAAGACATATTGTAACAAGTTTAATGACGATTCAACACATGTGTTGACATGAAATACTTGAGGTTCTTGTAATCCGTGTACATAGTATCGTAATATAATTACTTATAGTATATAAAAATTAATTAAAATATATAATATATTTATGAGTCTAGATGTATGTTAGAATGGTTAGAAAAATTAATAAAAAAATAATTGATAGAAGAAATTTTATTTTATTTTATTTTATATTTACTTATTTTTATCATGATATTTAAAAATTATAAGATCTAAATGATTAGTATGAAGCCTTGAGAGAAGGTGGGAGCCTAAGGATGAAAATTTAAGCTAGTAGGAGGCTAATTGGAAAGTATGAAAGCAAGGAATGGTCAGATGAAGACAAGGAATGGAGAACTTCATCCCTATTGGTTGAATACCATGCCCAATGGACTTTGAAGAGGCTGCCTGCGACCTTAATAAAGATTTTGGTAACTTTGAGGAGGGCATTTAGAGATTAGAAACTAGAATTGTAAATTTTAGGATTTTGGCTATAATTTGTGTACAAATATTAGAGAATTTGGAGTTAGGATAAAGAAGTTATAGCCATTTGAAATTAAGGTATCAATTTGAGACATATTGTTACTCTTTTGAGTATAAGAGGAATTTTACAATAGCTTTTGGAGATTGGAAGGTACGGATAGAATAGCAATTCTAAGACCTACATCTTTTGTGAAGGATTTATTGCATTTAGAGTTCATATGAAGGGGCTGTAGGGCGTTGAAGACGGTGCTTCTAAATCAAAGGAAACAAGTGAGCGGTTTTATTCATAGTAATGGCTAGAGCCATAACTTGAGTTTTCACACGAATTTTTGGTTCAAACTTCTTGGAAAATGTGAAAATTTGTGTTAAAAAGTTATACATACAAATTTTGTAGCATTTGAGCTTATAATTTGTGAGATATAAAGAAATTTGTATGCAAGTATAAAAAGACAAGGGTTTGAAGTGATTGTTTGGGTTTTCAAGATATCTCAAGATCCGCAATGAATTTGCAGTTGAAATTTGTTGTAGAGGTTAAAAAAAACACATCAATACCTCATGTATAATTTTACTATGTTTGGATAGTCAAATCAAGAGATATGAAGAATTGAAATTCGAGAAAATTTCCACATAAGGATATATAAGGTTTTAAAGGATTTTATCATATTTTGGATGTTTGTTGGTTATTTGAGGCTTATGTATTTGATGTAATTGCTCCAAAAGAAGAAATATATATATAAACTTAGAGCTTTTCTCATTTTGAAGCTTGATTGAAAAATTAGTGATAGCCAGAAGCCCAGCGCTTTTTTGAGGCAAACTCTCTCTATCCCGACAATGGTGATTGGACTAAAAGTGCCTTTTAGATAGTGATGCCATTCTTGAAAAGAATCTACAATTACAAAAATTTCTTTATTATGGATTTTGTAGTTGATTTTTGCAGCTAAAAATTTCTTGGAATGAAAAGCTACTCGGTGGAATTTGTCATCTGTTCTAATTTATAATAATACTGCCTCCAAAATAAAGTCTGATGCATCTATTTCCATAAAAAATGCCTTAAAAAAATTGATATGATATAAGATTGGTGCAGAAATAAAAGTTATCTTCAAAGCCTCAAATGATGCTTTTACTTCTTTGTTCCACTTGAATTTGTCCTTACAAGTTAAGTATATAAGTGGAGCTATGACTTACAAAAAGTCCTTGATAAAGATTTGATAATAATTGATAAATCCCAAAAAACATTGCACATCTCATACTGTTTTTGGAATCTTCCAATCCATGATTGTATGGACTTACTTCGGATCCATTTTGAGACCATCATTTGAAATGATGTATCCTAAGAAGTCAACTTGAATAGTATGAAATACACACTTTTTCATCTTGGCATATAATCCTACATCTCTAAGTTTTTATAATACATAGCAAACATGAAGTTTATGTTCTTCTGTATTCTTAGAGTAGATCAAAATATCATTTAAATAACAGACAACAAAATCATCAAGAAACTCACAAAATACGTTGTTCATAAAATGTTAAAAAGTAACTGGTGTATTTGTAAGTCCAAAAGACATGACATTATATTCAAAATGTCCATACCTTGTTCAAAATGCAGTCTTCCATTCATTACCTTCTTTAATGCATTCTAAGTTGTATACTCTTCTTAGATCTATTTTTATATAGATCTTAGCTTGATTCAGTTGATCAAGAAGTTCAGATATCAAAAGTAAAAGGTATCTATTCTTGATAATAATCTTGTTGAATCCTTGATAATTTACATACATCCGTAGTGATCCATCTTTTTTTTTTACAAATAAGATATGAACTCATGTTGAGAATTTTGAATGGCGTATGAAATTCTTGGCCAAGTTCTCATCAATGTATTTTTTAAATTCAGCAAATTTATTCTGGGATAGATTGTTAATTGGTCCAAATAGGGGATGAATTCTCTCTTGAGATCAATTGAGCAATCATATGGATGCTACTCCGGAAGAATGTCTACATTTTTTTTCTCAAAAACGTCTTGATAATCTTGATATTGGCTTGGAATGCCACTTGAAGTCCTTCCACCATCAGAAATAGATGTAGCATAAATAACAAAAGATGATTCTTCTTTTACTTCATTCATAAAAGCTTTTACACCTATAAGACCAGATTTTACTGTATTAGATTTATGGTTTGTTATTTGATTTATGGGGCTCTTATTAATGCTTTGAAAAAAGTCAAGTCTATGAAAAGTCCATATGATTATACTTTTCTAGCCATGATAAATCTAAAATGATTGAATTAGAGGAAGATTTAATTATAATAAAGATTACACAACTATAATAACCATCTAGTGTTATATTTATAGGAAGGATTTCATAAGCAACATCTCTAAAAGAGAATTGGCAACAGTCTATGATTTCTACATGTATAGATTTAGTTTTTTATATTAAAGGTATTCTACGATTTTTAATAAATTATTTATCTAAAAAACACGCTAAGGCTCTTGAATCTAGTAAGGCACAGATTTTGTGATTTTTAGGTCCTAAATAGACATTTATTATGAAGCAAGGAGAGGGTTCTGAGAAGAAGATAGGACCTTTACTAGGAGTTATACAAGATTCCAATTGCACTATCCTTATTGTAGCTGAACAAATTTGTTTTCCAACATATTGTCTTCTTTGACAGTCGTACTCCTCATCTTCTGGTTGCATCATTTCTTTGGACAATATTGAGCAATATATTTAGGTTCTCTATAATATAAGTATAATCTTTCTTGACAATGACAAGTCTTTTCTTATTCAATAAGAGATTTAAAATATATCATGTCAATTTGTATGTGTGCTACTTCTAAATGTACGTATTGAGAAGACATTGATATTGCCATTGTATTGTAGTAATGTTGGGGCTCTCTTGTGCGGCTCTCCGATTGGAAATTCAAAAAGCCAATTGTCACACTTCATAGCAAAATCAATTGTTTGACTGAATGTTTGAGGATTGGATAAATTGAGCATCAATTTATTTGCCTCTTATTAAAATCCATAGAAAAATTGGCTAATAAACACAGCATCATTTTATTTGGTGTCAATTGCTAATTGCCAAAATTGTGAAGCATATGATATTATTAATTAATTGTTTTGTCATAAGATGCGGATCTTATTGGTTGCGACACAAATTGCATCATGTTCTCCATACATATATCAAAATTCCGCTAAAAATGTCTCTAAATTATCTAATATTGAATCATGTCATTTAAAAAAAGATGAAAATCATAATAAAATAAAATCTGATAGTAGTGTTCCAATAAACTTGACTTGTGACCCTTGGATTGGATAACTTTGGGATTGAAGTTCAATTATTAGTTGTACTTGATTGATGAATCTTCAAAATTTGGATTTGGTGCCATCAAACTTCTCCAACAAACTAATTTTTGGTTCTTTGATGCTTGAATGGTGTTCAATTGTAGATAAAGTGGTATGGCTTGAAGTAGCTTGAATCATCTCTATATCTTCACTTTCTTCTAATCTTGTTGCTCTTTGTAGTCGTGCATTGAGTTGATATATTGCAAGCATTAATTCTCTCATTTGTTCTTACATTTGTACCACTACACTCTTTATTTCAGCAAGCTCTGCCATGATTCCACAATAAACAAATAAAAAAATATATCTATTCTCACTACAAAATAAAACACTCAAGAATAAAAGAAAAAATTCTAGAAACAATATCAATTTAGAAGTGAATAATCCACAACTTCTAATATGCTTATGTCTTATCAAGAAAAAAGAATAATCCATTCTTAATCAATAAGAGACAAAGCTCTAATATTATAACTTCACTCTTGTCAATTTGTCAAGGACACAAATTAAAACAGATACATAAGTTAGTAAAAAATTATGTTGAAGGAAAATAACAAGATAGAAATAAAGAAGTATTTATATTCAAGAAGAAACTAGAATGGCTATTGTCAAAGACTAAAAAATATATGAGACTCTTGAACTAGACTAGAAGTAAGAAAGGAGTTGAGAAGAGTGAAGAAGGCTTCACTCTTGTCTTTATATATATTATTTATCTAAGAACTACATGGCGACATTCTATAAGACCTCCAACACATGTCTAATTTGTAAGACACATGTTAAACTTATAAGACAAGTTTCCTACATAAGCGCCATGTATTTAGCTTGTTCCACAAGCTACCAACATATGCAACACATGGCTAGCTTGTTGGCCAAATTTCTAACCTATCAATCACCTATAAATATGTATAAAGGTGATTCAACATTTATGAAACTTCTAGGAAGCTTTTTTATAAAATATTATCAAATTAATTTGTTTTATCTATTTCTATCAATCTATATTAATTAGGTAATTACTGGAATAAATTTTATATCCATGACATAGGCTCAAAATCACACCTCTAACTACAAAAACCGCCACGAAAAGTAGGAGATTAAGTCATTTAGAGATTGGCAATAAGAATTGGAGGGTTAGTTTCAAGCTTGTTTCAGGACTTAGCAATTGCTATCTAAAGTCAAGATTTGTATTGGAGATTAAGTTTTTACGCAATAAAGTTAGAACCAACTCTTTTAGCTATTGTGTGTAATTGAAGTGACATCTATAATTGTAAATTTGATAGTATGTGGGTGATTGAGTGTGCTAATATTGAATAAAAACTTGTAACAATCTAATGGTGTAATTGAGATTTATATGATCTTTAATATGAAGAGATACCAAAAATTGGCAATTTATGATTGTTTGGAGTTTTTGCAATATCTAAAGATCTATCAATTGAATCATAGTAAAATTTGGCACAATATTAGAAGACTTGAAAAAAAAGCTACACACCAAAATCTAGCTAAAATTAACAATTGGCAAAAGAGAATTTGCTACTAGGATATCTACATCAACCTTCAAGCTAGCGGCCAAGTGACATCAGTGTGAGTTTTGGTTGATTTTCCACAATCTATAAGTTGAATTGGATTGAAACTTTTTGAGCATATAGAAGACTTATATTTGCATTTGTATGCAAAGTTTTACACCAAGTTCATAGTTAGATTAAAAGTTATAGCTTATTGAAGTTTACTAAATAAGACTAGGATTTATAAAGAGAAATCTTAGTTGTTTGATTGTGACAAGCAACAAAGCAATTGGGATTTATATGTAAATAAAGTTATCAAAAAGAGTGTTTTTAAGCACTTTGTATTGACTTAAGTACTCTCATATTGATATTCAATCATATTCTTCTTATATAGATGAAACCTATTAAAGGTTGTTGGATATTTGTAAATTGCAACTTCATCCTCCATAGCCAAGTGTCCAATATATTTTCAAACAGGACAACACATCATATAACACCTTCTTGTATTAAAATAGATTATTATAAAAAATTTGAGGTAGAAGAAGTACTTGATTCAAGAATAACGCAAAAACAACTAAAGTATTTTGTATATTGGCACAATTATACCAATAGTGAATGAATATGGAAGCCAACTCAAAATTTAGTCAATATGCCTCAAAAGGTATAAGAATCTCATCAACATCCCTTCAAATCAAAAGCAACAACATGTGTAACCATTACTAGGTAGTATTTATTATAACATCTAATCTAAATGGATAAAGATAGCACTTCTAAAATCTTTTGGATTTCTTTATAGAAAAGAGAAAAAAAGTTGTAAAAATTTTAAATTAAAACATAAATAGTAAATTCAAATCTATTCTATTTCACTTTAAGTTTAATAATTTGTCTTTATTTTAGCTTAGTAATTCAATCATGGATAGTCAAAAAGATGACACCTTGTAAATTAAACCATCTCAACCAAATAATTAATATTGTCAATTTTAAAAGAAAAAATTGTTTGAATTACAAAGATATTAAAGAATATCTAGTAGTTGATTGGTGGTAATTGTTACTAAAGTAGAACTTGCTTAAGGATATTATCTAAAAGAGGTGTTTAAAGGATGTTTTCATAATGAAGATAGAGAAATACAAGCTTAGTCTCAAACAAAGGATGTTGGTCATTATTATTGATTACAAAGATCAATGAGACTTTTGATCCATGAAAAATAACTAGATTATATTACATAGACCATGAGGCATATCTTTGACTTTCTACACCTTTAAATAATTTTGACTTTATCAATCCTTACAAAATTTGGAGCTAAAAGAAGAAGTAATGTTATAGACATCCATCTAAAGAAGGTTCTAAAAGATCTTAGAACTTCTTAAAAGATCCTAACAGAATTTAAAAGATCTTAGAAGGTTGTAGAAAATTCCAAGAGGTTGTAAGAGGAGGTTCTCTAAATTGCTTGACTTCCAAATAATACAAGAAGTCACAAGAGAAGGGTTTCTTCACATTGAAGTAACAAAGAAGTAGTTCAAGAAGCATTCTAAGATGACTTAGGAGCAAAGCTTTTTACAAGAAGTTACTTAGAAGCTTTTTAATTCCTAGTTTATATAGGTGTCAAGGCTAAGGGGCTCCTTAGTCTCAACAATGTATGTCTTGTGGTCAAATTTGGATTCTCTAATCTTATTCTTGTTTTTGTTCTTGTACTACATTGTTTTATAATAAGACTTACATATTTTATTATCTTGTTACATTCTTGCATAAGTTCCTTGATTTGATCCATAATATTTGTTGTTGATTCTTTATTCTATTAAAAAAAAATTTATAAAGAATTTTTAAATAGATATAATAAAGATTTTATTCTTAAGCTTGTTTTTTTTTATTTATATCATTTTGTTGTTAATGGTTGATTTTTAGTTTAAATAAATATTATTAAAAAATAAAAACCAATTTTAATTCATCTATGAGATTCATAAATAGCTTTTATGTGCATTCACTAATATTATAGCTATACCAAATTATTTGATTTTTTATTTTATTTTGACATTACTTTAAATCTTAGATTTTTTTTATGTTAAAATCTTAATTATTATCTATTTTAACAAGAGGTATTGGTAGTTTCTTCTTATTTGATATATTGACCATATTATAAGACTTAATAAAAAAAATATATAAAAAAATATGATGAATTTTTATTAATTTTTATAATTGCAATCAATATATAATTAAAATTATTAATTTTTTAATAATAAAAAGTTCAAGCCATTGATAATTCAACTTATTATATAGCTCATTAGATTTGATATTATGATAATATAATTGTATCTTATTACCAACTTTAAGTGGTAGTTTTATTTTTTAAAAGATATTTATATTAACCATTTGATATTCTTAAGTTTTTTTTAACTTTTTCTTTATTATTGGAGAAAGTTCTAATATTCTATTTATTCAATACTTTCTTTTTGGATTATTAGCTTAAAAAATCAAAAGCATTAAATTTCAAATAATAACCATAATATTTAAAATACTATTTATTAAATAAAAAATATGCCATATTATTATATAAATTTCTTATTGATGGCAAGAAAGTTGTTTCATTTTTTCATTGATAATTGATAGTATATTACAAGTTTTATTCTAATATTTATTTTATATATTTTATTTAGCTAATAATTTATAAATATAAATATAAATATAATTTTATAGAGTATTTTTTAAAATCTTGATATTTTAATATTTTAATATTTTATAGAGTATTTTTTAAAATCTTGATATAAATTAGAATTCTTAATTAGAATACTTTGACAGCTTTTTATATTTCATGTTATTAAACATTTCTTGAAATAAGTTTTAAAGTTTTCTTGTATTTATAATGTCTTGTTATTGGAAAGTCATATTGTGCTTAAAAGACATATAATTGTGTTTAATCTTTTAAAACATATAACTTTTTAAGAATATTCCAAAAATATATTCTAATAGGCTAAAAGAAAATTTAAGTTCTATATTGACATAAAATACTTAAGATTCTTATAATCAATATAAATTATGATTAAATTAGAAGAAATTTTTAAATAATGATGTTATTTTTGAAATAGATCTATAATATTAAATATATATTTAATTATTTATATTTAATTATTTAATTATTTATATAATTATTTATATTTATATTTATATTTATATATTTATATATTTATATATATGGATTTTATAATTAATCTTAGTTTTTTATAAATATATTTTTAATTAAAAAATTGAATAAATTCTATTATTTATATCTATTTGTAATAAAAATATAAATATTATTAAATTCAATGTATTTTTTAATAAAAAAATAGATTAAAAAATTTAGACAACATAGTATAAAATCAAATATTAAAAATATTTTTTTAAAATACATCTTAATATTCTTGAAATTGTTCTATAATTCTACTACTACTTCTATTTAAATAAGGACTAATTATTGCATAAATGACAAGATTCCATTTTTATAATTTGGAAAATTTTATTTATTCTAAAAAACAAATGTTTGATTTTTTGAGAATTAGATTTAGTTCTTATATATATGAGTATACATATTTTTTACATTAATCAAGAAAAAATTCAATAGTATCAAATATCCAATATATCTAAGGATTATATTTTTATAGCTATAATAAATCCAAAGAAATAAGATTAGTTGGGAATTTTATAATATTAAAAATTAATAGAATTTTATGATCTTTGATAATTATTTTTATTAATAGAATTTTATGGGTGATATTTTTAGAAGATAAAAATTGGCTATCTATGACTTCTACATGTAGAAACTTAAAATTTTATACAAAAAATATCTTATAACACTTGGTAAATTTTTCACAAAAAAAATATATAAAAGATATATTTTATATGATTTTTTAAATCCTAAAAAAACTTAAATAAAAAATTAAACAAATTATTTAGAAGGCAACAAAAAAAACCATAACAAATTGATAATATATATGAACCTACTTATATAGTTTTTATTGTAGTTAAGCAAAAAATATTTATTGATATTATCACAAGTACATGGTGAAAGAATAAATGAAGATTAGTATTTTAGAAGGATGTAATTAAAAATTTAGTTAAAAAATTCTTTAAAAATCATAGATAATAGATAGGAAGAAATAAAAAATTTAATGTTTATATTATCTTTTTTATTAAAAAGAATTTTAATTATTTTATAGATCTATAAATAGATTAAGATATAATAGAATAGATATGAATTTATTATAAATACCTTTGGATAAAAGATAAAAGTGAATTCCTGCAAAAAATATTGAAGAAAGAAATACATTGATACTCAAGGAGGACCAGATGTAAAATAGGGTTGAAACCAAAATTTAAGATACAAAACCAATTACTAATTGCAAATGTGAGATTTTTATGTAAATAAAAAAGTAGGATTAGATAGATGACTTTAAAAGAGTTCCATATGTGTTAGATTTGTGCAAATTGGATGTATAATAACTTTGTGAGAATTAAGCAAGATTAAGATTTTATTTTAACAATATTAGTTTTAAGCAATAAATTGGGACTTATATTTTGGAAAATATTGTGAATTTCATGACAGATCTATAATTGAATATTTGTACTAAGTATATTTCTTAAATTTTAACTTATTTGATTGGTTAGATTTAAAGTTATCAAAATTCAAATATATTAAGATACCAGTATTTGGTAGTTTGAAGATCAATAAGGATATTAGCAACTTCCAAAGATTTGCTAGCTAAATTAAGATGAAACTTTTTGGATTAATAGTTGTTGTGAAGTACAAGATAAAAATAAATAAAAATAAAAATAAAAATATTAAGATCAAATTAACAATGGAAGAAGAAGATTTTGCTTCTAGGAGTTTAATATCATTTAAGAAAAGGAAGTTGCCCAACATCCAATATTGTATTGTGGTTCGGCTACCATATGAAAATATATATATATATATATATATATATATATATGTATATATATAATTTAATATACATCTAAGTGAAAGCCATATGAGTGGATTTTATTAATTACAAAATATGATTAGATTATTAGTTTAAAAGGAATCCATTTGAAAGGGCTATTATTAAGGTTTATACAAAAAAAAATTAATAGTAATTTTGAGGTTGATTTTATATTGATAATAAATTTTACATATTTTGAGTCACCTTTATTTGACAATGGTGATCCTTGAAATCTTATTTTATTTCTTTTATTTGATATTTAAGACACATACTATATAAACTTTATCAAAAAATGATTAAAAAGGAGTCTTACTATCAAAAAGAATAATTAGACCATCCATATGGATGAATGGAGATGGATGATAGAAATTTGTACTCCTATTGGCCAAAAGTCATACCTAATGGATTTCAAGGAAGCTGTCCAAGGCCTTATTAGGGATTAGAGTTTTTTTTCAAGGGCATTTGAATATCAGATATTAAGATCAGCAAGTATAGATTTTTGGCTATGGTTTTAGTATAATAATTGAGTAATTTAGAATTTTTATGAATATAGGCGCTCAAAGTTAAGGTGTTGAATTTGTACCTATTGTCACTCTTTGGGATATAACTCACATATATAGAAAGCAATAAAGAATCAGCGATAAAGGTTAGAAAAAATACTTTTTTGGTTATACTTTACATATATAGCTTGATGAATTTAAGCTAGGATGAAGAAGATACTAGAAGTTGAAGTCAATGCTTGCAATCTAAATGTAATAAGTGATCCATTTAATTAGTAGTTGTATTTTGAGCTATATCTTATGCAATTTGAGAAGGTTTTGGCTCAAATTTTTTAAAAGTGTTTATGCTCATGTTAAAAAATTATATACAAAATTTTATGGCATTAGAATTTTGGATTTTTGAGATCTAAAGAAAATAATGCTTGGATGTCTATAAACTAGGATTTTAAGCACTTGCTAGGATTTTTTAGATATCAAACAATTCAAAGTGAATTTATAGTAGACTTTTTTTGTAATAAAGCTTAAAGATATAGGCTACACTTTGGAGAAACTTGACAAAAATTAAATAGTTAGATCAAGAGTTATTAGATTCTAAACAACTAAGTATCTAATATATTTCCAAATTGAAAATCATACCACACAATATTGGATGGTTTTTTTTGTCTTTTCTCTCAATTTGTAAGTTAAATTTTTCTTTAATTTCTTAAATTTTTTACCAATTAGCATATCAAAAATATTTTGTTTAAAAAATAGAATCAAAAATTAACTAAAATTTTTTTTATTTGGTATTTTAGGTTTTATTGAGATTTAAAAGGATTTTGATAGGATTTTATAGGATTTGATTAAGCTCTACTTAGAATTTATTAAAATTTATTTAAGATTTATTTGGAATTTAATTGAATTATTTTAGGATTTTTTTAGGATTTTTTTATAATTTTTTTAGATTTGATAAGAATATTTTAAAATTTCTTTAGGATTTTTTATAATCTTTTTAGATTTGATAAGAATATTTTAAAATTTCTTTAGGATTTATTCAAATATTTATTATAACTTATTTAAAATTTTATTATAATTTATTTCAAATTTATTTAAGATTTATTAATATTTTTTAAGATTTACTTAGAATTTATTTAGGATTTACATAAGAATTATTTAGGATTTATTTGACATTTGTTTGAAATTTGGTTGAGATTTGATAGGATGTACTTAAGATTTAATAGGGCATTTTTAGGATTTCTTGGGATTTATTTAGAGCTTTTTTAGAGCTTTTTTAGAACTAGCTTTGGATTTTTTTTAGATTATTTATGATTTCTTGGATTTGTAATTTAGTTGATAGAATTTAGAATTGATTGAATTTAGGATTTCTAAAATAATTAAGATTTTCAAGATGGGTATTTTTAAATACCTTATTTATTTTTAGATTATAAGAAGAACTTTAAGATTTAGATAAAATCCTTCTATAGCCAAATGCTTGCTATTTTTTTAAGCTAGATTTTATATAATATGATAATATATTATATTTTTTTAGAATATTATTATTGGATATTAATTTTTTAATTATACATCTTTATTAAAATATTTATTATAATATAATTTTATTTTTTATAATATAAATATAAGCCTTTTTTTAATATAAAGATTTTTCTTGTATTATGATTAGTTTAAATTATACAACATTAATTTTTATATCTTCTATAATTAATTATATAATTTGATTGGTAGAAGTATTTATTAAAAAATTATAAAATAATTGAGATAAATACTTGGATTCTCATATCTTTAGAATTATAGGATATTCTTTCTATACTTCTACTTAGAAACTATCTCTTTTATTATAGTAATTCTTTGATAATGATGATCTTTTGTCTCTATAGTATTTATGTGAGTTTCCAAAGTTGAAGTCAATATGAAAGTAGGATTGTAGTTGATGTATAAGTTGAAATTAAGGTTGACATTAATGTTGTAGTCAAAATCTATGTCAAGATTGATAACTCTATTGAGGTCAAATACTTTGTTAAGGTCAATTACTTTGTCAAGATCAAACACTTTGTTGAGGTTAAACATTTTGTCAAGGTTGAAGTTTCTATAGAAATTGAAGTTGATTTATTTTTCTATACTAAATAATTCCAAACCTATCTTAGACGTCTTATTTCTTCAATCTCTTTTTCTTCATATCTTCATATGTCTTGTGACATCTAACTATCTCCAAATAAGTCTTTACTAAGGTCAAAATAAACCATTGATGCAGTTTACTTGAAGTAGAACTATAACTCGCACTTGATAAACCTTGTCTTATAGTTATCTACTTACTTTGTAATTTCATAGTCTTAGCTCCAAATCTTCTTCAATCTTGAATTGAAAACCTAAAGGTTTTCATAAATCTTTTTTTGAATCATTCTATGACTTAAAACTTAAGACTTGTTTATGTATCAACAAAGTAGGAAGAATGGATATAATAGAATGTAAATTATAATTTTTTTTATATGATTCTTTTTATATTTTTTACAATATAAATTTATTACTATTTATAATTATTCTATGGTGAGTTATTTTTAATATTATTTGAACTTAGTAAATCTATTTTGTTTCTAACTACCTTAACTACCTTAGGTGGCTTAACCACCTTATCTTTTAACACATGGGCAGCTAACCACCTTGTCTATCACATTAACTATCTTTAACTTCTATTTTTCTAATCCTTTTTATATTAGCTCTTATTCTTCTTCTTTTAACTCCTTTTATACCAAGTTTTTTCTTCTTATTTTAATTCCTTTTTATATTGAGGTTTTTTCTTTTTCTTCTTAGTCTTTTTTTCTTCTTTTAACTCTTTTTTGTACGAAGTCTTTTTCTTTCTCTTTTAACACTTTTTACACAATATTTATTCTAATTTATATCCTACAAAGATTGTAAAATCTATTACTTTATTTTTAGATTTGATTGAATAGTATTAGAATTAAGAATATTTTCAAAAGATAATCTTTAAATTAACATGAGATACCAACATACAACTTCAAAATTAAAATTTAAAAATTAAATTGTTGTATTTGATAAAATAATTAATTATTTAATTTAATATTTAAAGATAAAAAAAATTAAATAATAATTTTTTTATATAATATTTTAACCTATAAATTAATTAATTAATAAACATAAGACTATTCCAATTGATATAAATTTCTAATTGTCAAAGTTATAATGCTTATATATATATATATATATATATATATATATAACAATTTTTATATTATAATATCCAAATTAATTTTTTATTGATAGATAAGTTATATTATATTTATTATATGTAGATTAAAAAATTTTCTAAAAAGATTCTATACTTTTAATACTTTTTGTAAATTTTTATTATTATTTTAAAGATAATAAGAATAAAAAAAGAAAAAATTTATTAAAAAAACTTCTAATAAAATTGACTTAAGATGCTTCAATTACATAACTAAGAAGTTAGAATTTAATAACAACTTACTCTTGGTTAATGACTCCTTAAAAATTAGATTTAGTATCATCAAATTTTTTTAGAAGAACAACTCTTGATTTCTTAGCAAATGCAATTATATTTCTATGCCTCC
Organism: Physcomitrellopsis africana; assembly: GCA_036785485.1. Classification (NCBI taxonomy): domain Eukaryota; kingdom Viridiplantae; phylum Streptophyta; class Bryopsida; order Funariales; family Funariaceae; genus Physcomitrellopsis; species Physcomitrellopsis africana. The sequence continues at coordinate 56,451 of JAWRVF010000944.1, read as the reverse complement.
TTGAGAGAATATAGTTGTTGTAAAGATTCTTTCTATCTTTATATCTTCTTAATTAGTCTTTTTAAAAGTTGGTTGAAGTTGCAAAACAAATTGATACATAAAAAGCATCAAATATTTAAAATAATAGATTTTTTTATTTTTTTATTTTTTTTATTTTTTTTAATTAACATAATAACTTAAGAATTTTTATATAAGTATTTTATATATATATATATATATATATATATATATAATCAATCATAATAAATATTAATTTAGTATAAAAAAATTCATAATCTCTTAAGTTTTTTTTTAATTTAATCAAGAAAAAAATATAATTTATTCTTTATCAAAAAAGATCAAATACAAATATTAAACATATTATTCTTGTCAAATTTTTAAAGACATGAATTTTTTTTAAAAAATTAAAAGAAAAAATATTTATATTTATTTTAAATTAAATAATTAAATTTTTAACATATATAACATAAATTTATTCCATGTGATCCAAACTTGGATTTTGCATTGAGAAATAATGGCATTTGAAGAATTAAAAATAAAAAAATATTATCTAAAAGAAGACATATCTTTTACCATGAAATATTGGCAATTTGGAGAAGAAATAATAATACAAACAATCAAGCTTAGAAGAGAATTGTTAAGAACCTTTTAACTAACATAGAACCTAGTTTCATTAATTTCAGGATAAATCTTGGAATTTGACTTTACATTTGATTATAATCATTCTTAGTTTAAGGTAAAAGCACCAAAATAAGCAATAATAAATTGGCTCATGTAGCATAAAAGAATTGTAATTAAAAAATAGAAAGCAAAAACTAATACTAATTTAGTAATACCATGTCTATTTTTTCCATTCAAAATACCAAAATTAATGTTATGCAAGTTTTGGAAATGCCTTTATGTCAAAAAGATATGGGATTTGGTGTTTAGATCCTTTGAAAAAATCAATAATTAATTTTTAACACTAAGCGCCTTTAAGAGTATTAGGGCATAGAATGGATTATTCCTCACTTTTTCAATCATTGCAATAGGTATTTCAAAAAATCAAATCATATAATAATGGATGAAGTAGGTAGTGTAGATTATTTAGATGAGGATACTAGCACAATTCTGAAGGGGTCTGCTCATGACTTTGTTTCTGGTCAGTGACCTCCAGTTTCAGTCATGACTGCTACCAGAGGAGAAGCAAATTAACCAAGCCTTCTGAGATTCTTCTAGACATTTTGAAGATTTTAAATACTCTCTCACACATCTGTTGGATTAGCTTTCATCTCTGTGCAAGGATGGAATGCATAAGAGTAAAGAAATAATTCTGGATGCTGAAGAGACAGAAAAAGGTTGTGCAGATTTTTTATTTTTTAGTTTTTTTTTGGACAGGTACTGAGTCAGGTTATGCAGATTTTTGGTCTGGAGAAATTGAACTATGGCAGAGAGCTGTACACAAGAGAGATTGAATGTGCAGAAGAGGAGGGCACTATTTGCCTCTGGGATGGGAACCAAGAAAGGCTCAAATCTCCTCAAGGTAGTGATGAAGACAAGGATATTAAAGATCCTTTCAACTAATAGAGGCTTGCAAAAGGAAAGCTGCAAATGGCTTGTTGTTTTATTTGTTGAATATGGCTTGTATTTAATTGGACTAGTTCCCCGTTAACATGCATTTGGAGACAGTGGAATTGAGGGCAGTGACAGAAAGAAGGAGCTTTGGGATATCACACAGGGTGATATGGTGCTACAAATGTTGGTGATTCATATGCTATGGTAAAAATTGAGGTTCACAAGGAGAGGTCTCAGGATGAAAACATTGATTATTCAAAGAGGTGTTAGAGCAGTTTAAGGATGAAATACCATATGAAACTGATGCCCATAGTTGGCTAGTAGAAACAGAATCTATATATTTAGGTGAACATGGGAACAAAGGGTCTGATTTGAGGCAATTTGTATGGATACATTGGTACATAGCTCTAGAGTTACTATATAATGCAATTAAGTATGCCAGGTTAAGGACTGGAATTGTGGGCCATGGATTTCAAATTTGATGACCTTAGCAGAAAACCTCTGTCCCATCTATTACAGACATTGATCTATTAAGCCAGATTGTGCAAAAGGATGGAGCTCCAAATGACAGTATCTGGATGGGTGTATCTTTGTTACTGAATTTTGATAAAATTATATTTACAAATTGGCCAAGACCTTACTTCTTTCCAGAAACTTGTCCCATATGCATCCATACCTGCATTGAAGTCCCTGCAATTCTGAACTTAGACTTAGTGCAGAAACTGTAATCAAAGATGATTACTTTCCCAGAGACCCATTTCCTGTGCCCTCTCAAGATTTAAAAATACTAACCTCCAGGAGAGACAGGAGCCCTTCAGAGGTCTGGGGAGAGTGGCATGATCCAGGTTTACCTTTTTCTGACTTAGAGATATTGAATTCAGCTCCCTAGATAGATGCAGTCTGTACTTTTGCCCTTCTGTTCTTCAGTTTCTCAATGTAGAGTTTATGTCTCTAATATATAAACAACATAATTGCAATGCCCAGTAGATTGAGGAATGATGTTTGAAATTCTAGAGGTCAAATTTTGTTATAAATTTTGCCAGTTCCAATGTGGACATGGTCATCTCCAATGTAGTAGACACACTTTTTCAGCAATATGTACATTGTATCTGGCCACTGGAAATGCCCATGTCAGGCTTTGCTACTGTTTCCAGCACCCATTTATTTGTATGTGACTGGGGTACAAGTAGAACAATAATTCCATTCTGATGATACTTGTGATCAGTAGATGTATCTGCAGCAACACTGTTAGATATCTACACTCTGAGGCATCATGTGTTAAGATTTGTACAGTTTGAGTGAAAAACCCACCATGGTACACAAACAGTATATCTATTGCAGGATGCTAAATTTTAAAAAGTATCTCTCAGAAAATTATGCTTTAAATTAATGTGCAAAAGACACAACTGAACAACCAAATAACAATCAAGGTTGTAAATAAGAATTAGATAGATAGACAATTAGCTATGTGTATGTATGTATGTATGTATGTGTGTGCATATATATATATACATATATATATATATATATATATATTCAAAAAATTAAAAAATATTAATTTATATTTTTTGATACTCAAAATTAAGTAAGAATTTTTTGAGACATCAAAAGCATTATATATATAGTTGATACTTATAGTAATATTTTTTTATTTGAAAGAAACAATTAAGTTTAATTTTGATTACAAAATCAAAATGTTAAACTTTACACACTATCATATCTTATTATCTCTATTCATATAGATGATTAAACATTTCATTACAACATAGTCTTAGTAACTATCATAAACTATTTTGGTTTATTTGGTGTTGTATTATATTTTTTTAATATTTATTTATTTTAGAATATTTTTAGAAGTAAAATAATAAAATAAAATAACATAAAATAAAATAATTTTAATTATTAGTTTATAAATATTTTGAAAAATAAAATTATAGACTTATGATGTTAATTTTATATTATAAATTTTAATAATTTATGATAACTATTTTTCTAAAAAAAATTCTTCTTTATTATGGTTTATAATAGTTGTTTGATAGTAGCATATTATACATTATTTTTGCAACACTATCCATAAATTTCACCTTGTAGATAAATATCATCTAATAAATCATCATCTATTGAGTCAAGTTTAGGTGAAGGATTCTACTTCCCACTTATTGTTTACTTATTGCTTTGAAGTTTAGGAGTAGCAACCAAGTAGTAGAAGAGAGGTACAAGGAGGTGTGCTAGGACCTAAATCTTTCTTCAAATATATTTTTTTATATTTTTTTAGATAGACATATACCAAAGAATATTTTAGGCATAGCAAAGTTGGTTTATGATATTTGTAAGGATTTGGAATTGAACCTAGATGATAGTTGTAAATAATTTATAACACCTATATTTATTTATCTTGCTAATGCTACATTAATTTAAAATATTGCATCTTTTCTTGGACTATCCTTTGACTACTAACATCACTTTAAAGTTACCAACTTAAGTAAAGATATTAAAAAATCTTAGACTTACTCAAATCCTTTATTTGGATAAATATATATATTATAAATATCCTATTCTCTTTGGTACCAATGTAGAAACAATTCTTTTGTGGTCTAATATACATAAACTATTACAATTACATATTTTTTTGGTTTTTAGAAATGTAGAGTTATGTTAGAATCTGTATGCATTTTTTTTTTCATTGCTAATTTAAAATTTATTACAATACTATGTTCTACCAAAGAGGATAGGATATTTATAATATATATTTATCACAAATATTTATTATATAATTCTTATTGTTATCAGGAATATAATTATATACCTAAACACAAAAAAAAAACTATACATACATACATATAATTATATATAGTTTTACTTCTTTCTCCATGTAAATAAATAAATGACATCTTTGCAAATGAGGTTACCTTGTTCCTCTGGAGTTAAACGTCTGTTCTGGTACAAAGTGACGTTTGCTTCGTAATACTCCGGCCGACCACGATCCAAGGCTGAGGACAGTCCCCCTCTGCTGGAGAACAAGCTCTGCTGCACAAATCTGCCCTCTGACGCAAACGTTTTAGGAGACAGAATCAAAAGCACCGCTGTTTCACTTCTGCATAGCATTAAATGAACTGGGGTGAAGTGAAAAAGTCATCTTCATCCCCAAGTACACTTCAGCATTTGTGCACCTCAGCCGCTGGAGGTGAGGCTTCAATAACTGCATGAATTGCAGACTTCAATAGGCGGAGTCAACGGCATATGTGACAATAAACTTCGGGTTTGTATTGGAACTTTCTTTGACAATGTCCGCCGGTTGTTGCAACAATCGACCCTAAGTGCAAGTGTGACTCAGATTTTCCAACGATGGACAAGCACTGTAGCATCACCTCGTACTATCTTCAATGCAAATAGGTGAGATAGTTGTCTTATTTGGTTCTACATCTGCTTTACACGTACCAAGAATAGACAAGCGCAGGTCCGCTCGATCTCAATCCGCTGCCTTTGAATAACAAACGGCTGGAGCCAAATATTCCCTGCATCGCTTGAAGCAAGGACTCGGAATGAGCTTCTTCATATTGACGCAGTGGGACGCCTGATGTAAAATATATGAGCAAGATTGCTTGCAGTTGGATAGGATTTCTTAGAGCTCAATGGTCGTCTTAATCTGGTCATGCTTTCGGGGGTAGCATTGCCGAATATCGAGGTAGCTCCCGAACAGAGAGATCCGCTGTTACGAGCTGTATTTATTCCTGTTTTTGAAACTACCCCGGGGTTGTCTAGTGGAGTATTAATCCCGAATGTCTCATCCGTTTCCCTCACCAACATGTTCTGGATCCCTACATGGCTGTGTTGTTCTTCAACTCCACTATAGCCAATATGGACCCGTGTAAGTCCGCTGCACGAAGATGGGGCTACAGCATGGCGTCTTTGCAGTCCGCCACCCGGTTCCCTGCGTACTGCTCCCACATCTCATGCACAGGAAAGTACAAATCATGCATGTGATACTCTGCAGCCTGGTCGTATGAGCCTGCAAAACGATGCTCACGCATCTAGAGATGTTTGGCAGATCATTTACTTCGGGTTCCGTCCTCTGTCTCTCTCTAGCTAGCCGCAGTGTATGGCAGAGGATTTGAGCCGGTCCAGTAGCCGGCTATACAACGCCCTTTCAGCAATGCTGCGTGCTTTTATAGCATGGTTTGCCAGGAGCTCCTAAATAATGTTGTTCATCGACGCATTTATGCCATCGATGGGAAGATGTATTCATACCAAAACATGCATCTAATGACATGTGAAGACATACAATCTACCCGCGAGCTCGAGAGAAAAGTTAAGTTTCATGATGTATGAACCAAATGAGGATGATTGAAATTTGAATTGCAACAAGACGAAGGTTAATGATTCAATCATGAAATGTCCTCTCCGAACAATTTGCCAACATGTAAAAACTTACCTCCTCGGATCTGGAGCAAGAAATCGCATGATGAATTGCATGAAGAAATTCCCCTACAAGAATCATTCGGCAGAAATCCACACTTTTCAATTGGATGCACGAGGCTCCTCGAGAACAAACGATGAAAGCTTCAAGAAAGATCGATAAGCTGGACCTTCTTTGCTTTCATCTCCTCTGCTTTGCCAGTGATCTGGAAAAACTCAGCAGTATTTCAAGAGTTGATTTGTGTTTAGAGTGAAGGGGTTTGATGTCATAGTTGCAAGAATACATATATAGAAACAAAAAACTACAAGTCAAATGTATGAGGAGAGTTTCGAAAATAGCTAGTATAAGATTCTTACAAAAAGTATAAAGCACAAAGGCGAGCGAAAGGTAACCATCAACATCAACAACAACAAAGTCCCTTACAACACGAAAGCAAACACCCAATCTTAAGACAAACAAGACAAATCACCTGTAAATGGTTTTAATTCTGCATTCAACTCAGGAAGCTGTGGCTGAAGAATTCTCCAAGTAATGCCGGAGAAGAGCAATCCCAACTGCTTTTCCAACCAAGCTCCAGCCGTTTCTCAATGTCAACATTCAATGCACTCATACCCACATTGACTGCAACGTTGACTCATTGTCGCAGACCAGACACCATCCCAGTCCTAATACACCAACACAGCAACAATGATATGATTTCACATGCCTTCATAGGGGTTGCAGCTGCAGCAGAGTTGGCATGCTGCCTCTTGTACTCATTCTGGATATTATCCTGTCCTACCATTGAAACCCATAAGATCATTACTTTCCAAATGGCAATTGCACCTACTACTACATATTGTTTAGGGTTTGTGATTTTACACAACAAATGCTATCTTTTAATCCCTGGTAAATAACATAGTCTTTTAAATGTAACATGTTCAGTGTAGATTTTTACAGTGTAGATGGCTTGCTCAGAACACAACAAATAAAAAAACAATTTTTTCATTCATATTATTAAAAGGCATAAAATTTTGTGGTTTAGTTTCTTACAAGTATTCTTCAATTTCATTTTCGAATAATTTAGTTTCTGTTGTACATCATTGCCCTAGAATATATATATATATGTATATATATATATATATATATATATTTATATATATCAACTAATCATTTTCAGGATTGAAGATTTAGCATTTTCACCATTCTAACACAAAATTGCATCCTACTGCAGAAATATGATAGACAGGTACACCTCTCAACCACACCTTTACTTTCAAGGCACACAACCCCCATTACAAAACAAAAACTTCTGTTTGAAAGGGTAAATCAACTTCAGCTCTCTATTCAAAGGAAGTTAGAAGACAAAAAAAAAAAAAAAAAAAAAAAAAACACACACACACACACACACACACACACTTCATGGATGAGCTGCTTTTTAAACTCCAAGAAAAGGGTGATGTTCTCAATGGTAGCGATAGGCAACATGAAACCATCACATTGCCAACTAGGCTAATCCATGCACCACCAATCTCTCAAAAAAGTGACAAAATATTATCCAAAATCTTGTATACAAAAAGCCACATATACACACACACACACACACTCTCTCTCTCTCTCTCTCTCTCTCTCTCTCTCTCAAGTCCCTTCTTGTAAACACAACCCTTCTTTTGTGGATTGTTTCATAGCATTCTAATGGGTGTTCATTCTTTTTTAGAAGTGAAGAATAAGAAAGAAAGTGATAGAGAGAGAAGAATGTCTGCAGAGGTTGGGTTTCAATAGATAGAATAGGAGAGGAGATGGCTAATGGTACCAACCATACCCTTATAGAAAAGGCACAGTACAGAAAGATGAATACCCAACTCATCAGTCAAATTGTAGCTGTTGTTTTTGAACTTTAGTGACAATGGCTGGATGAGGTTGGGATAACGGCTAACAGAATGCCACATGGCCACAGTGCTTGTTGCTGACTGGCCCAACCACAACAGGATATGTTTTCATTGCAAGTGTTAAAATGCAGAGGCTGTGTGTGTGTGTGTGTGTGCCCAGCATGAGACATTTGTGCACTTTTGCAAAAGGAATTTTTATTTTTATTGGCCTGCACCCTCTTGTGCCTCCAACCCTCCAACCCTCTTGTGCCTATGGTGCAGGCCTGTGCTGAAGTGGCTTTGCAGTTTTGTATTTATGAACATGGAAGTGGGAATTCCAATTCCAGCAGGGGCTACATTCCCAAACCAGAATCATAGTTTTTTTCTAGACAATCTTTGGTGCATGCAAGGTTCTCCAGAAAATAAAGATTTTGAGATTCTAACTTGACAAAAATTTTAACTTTTAGAGGCATGAAGAAAACAAAAATGAATGAGTTCTGAGGTTTAACTGTATGGTTCACATCACTCTTTGATTTAAACTTTGCAAGCAAGTGAAATGCAAGTTTTTATATCATAATCTTTTTTTGTCCACAATTTATTTTTTCAATATTGAATGCAAAGAATGAAGAACAAGCATTAAGATATTCATTATGAATATTTAAAGAGGATATTATGGTGGTTGGAATGGCATCACAAAAGTTCAGATAGCTTTGAGAGCATGTGACATTCATGGCCATTGCACTCAATTATGTATGTTAGTGTAAAGTACAATTACACAAAATGTGTGAGATGTGCATCAGAAATGTCTTTTATAATTTAGAATTATTTTAATGACATCAGACATTTTACATACTGGTAACCATAAAATTTGCAAGAAGATGTATGAAACTCAGTTACATTTCAAATGTAGTATAATACCAGTATTATAAATTGAAAATTTTATCTTTTTATCTTTTTATCAAATGATTTTGTATAGAAGATTGTATAAAAGATAAAAAGATTTATACTTATATTCAAGTATATTCATAATACTATATGAAGAAGTATTCATGTATCAAAAAATTATGATTTGTTAAATATTTTAGCACCTTGGTTTGTGTTGCAAACAAATAATAAACATAGGAAAATTTTATCTCTATACACACACATACAATTATTAATTTAAATTGGATATACAAACTCAAGTACTGCAATATTTTCCTCTCTTTTCTCTACCACCTGCAAAAGAGAATTAAAAATAAACAAAATAAAATAATTCATAATTGCTTTGCAAGATTTAAAAGCTGCCTATCAACCTTGATGCTCACCATTAAATTGTAGTGTGTGCATGTGCCTTTTAGAAACTATAATGAAGATTGGTTTTCCTTCTCCATGTGATGTTTTCTTAAAAAAGTAATTCAACACATTACATCAAATTCTTATCCCAAAGAGTTCAAAAGTATGGGTCTCCATGTTTGTGTCAAAAAATAAACATAAAAATGAAAAGTTAAACAACTTTTTTAAAAGTTGATGAACAATTTCAAAGAGTTCTTACTTTCAATACTATTTGATATCATGTACTTACACATCCCTACACAACTTAAATAATGTTGTTCTACCTCAAAATTTAATCCCAAATAGGAATGTTTCAATAGGACAACCACTGTAGAACCCATTGTAGAAAGTCAGCAAGTTGAATGAACAGAGAGTGAGGGATTCTAGCATTGTAGTAATAGCCAACACACATACAAAACAGAATGATACAAAAGAACCCAGTTGGTTATTCAACATATTAGCATGAAATGAGCATGTGGGTGTGCATGTTAGAAAAGGGACACCAATGCAGGTCCCTGCAATCCAAGTTTCCAATTGTAATCTGACATTAGCCCAACAATCCAATCTCCAGCAAGTCCAGACTAGCATCTAGTACACAACCCACCACCCACTAACACCAGCAGGCACCACCAATATAAATGCATTTTAAAATGGCTTCAATTATAATAAAGTACTTACAGAACTAATAAAAAAATCAATTGGTTCTGATGTGGGATATATGGCAGCATCTGTTAGCAAAGGCTTTGCAAGAGAATCCAGTGAGACAAACACGAGAGAGTTTTGCAATGCAGAAACCTGACTATGTAGACTTTGATGCTATTGCCAGGACCAATCAAAGATATGTTCTCTGGTTAATGGGATATTGCTGCAAAGCCCAGCCTCCTCTGCCTGGGACAGTGCCGAGTTAAATAGTTTATAATATAAATATAAATAAAACACCCAGAAACTTGATGGATTGCTGGCAGGCTTCCTTTCTTCTTATTTTTTAACGTGGAAGCGGGAAAGATTAAGCTGTCTTAGGGCACCAGTGGGTGTCAAACTCTTCTTGTGGCTATATGATCCAGGAGACAACAATGTGCATGTTGACTGCTGTAGACTCCCGAGGTTGTTTGTGGCCCTCCTTTGTTGTAGATATATTCCGGGTTGTTTTTCTCTTACTAACGTGAGGAGCAGGCTATTAAATAAGTTTGGCCTTTGTTTTGCCTGCAGCTCTTACTTTTCACACGATTGAGATATGAAGTTTCCCAGAACTAAAGGGTCTATGTTGTAATTTGATTACAAAAGCAGTTTGATGCAAGATAAATCATTGTGTCTGCGAACTTGAGACCTATCGTTTGCATCGTAATTGTGAATTGTTGCTTTTACGCTGACGATTCTTCTGTCACCAGGGTTAGATTTTGCGACAAGGATGTTAGAAATCTACTGGAAGTGAACTTGTTTTTATTCCTCCCACAACCTGGTCTCCAAATATTTTTGGCTTTACTTTTAAGTCTGCAGTGAGATGTTGCTCCGCGGATTACATCCGACTTGCCGGACTCTTGATCGATGCCCGCTGCAACTTTCCTTAAAATTAAACATCTTTGTGCAGTACAAATGGGGGACAGAGGGACACTTGTTGAGAGCTCATTTGCTGCAACTAACAGCGAGAACAGACCATCGGGATCGTCCACGAATCGCCATGACGGCGAGGCACAGCAGAAAAGCCGGTAAAGTACGATCTAGATCCGTGAAGCTATTAATTTCTTATTATTTTAATGGCCGCTCTACTATATGTGGAAGGGCAGCAAGGGGGAGGTTATTGTAATGATATTTTAATAGATAAAGGATGACGCATGATGATTTCTGGTGTGATGAATATGGAAATATCCATAAAGATGCAATATTCGAAAAAGGCGGCTTAATCCAATAACAGAATTTGTGCAAGTTGGCGACAAGGCTGTTATTAACAAACTTATACCATACCGTAGATGACGGGATCGTTTGCATGATTCTGTAGAAGTGGGTGACATTGTCCAATACAAGTGTGATTGGATGGAATGAACCAAGTTTGGCTTGGTGATACATCACACTGAAGTATCGGACTACGACTACAGTGGATATATATGTGGTAGGTTTACGCCAGAAGTCTACGGTCTGGTACACTAACCGTCCGCCGTCTTTTCATAAAAAGCAAAAGGGGCAGGACGGAGCATAAAACTGCGCCGTGTCCATGCTAAGTTCGAAGACCTGAGTGCAATGAGTATCAGACAGGGGAGTTTTCGACTTTTTGTAATGGACAAAAGGGAAACGACGTTCATTAATCGCATGGATTGGGAAGGTCTTTGCGACATTGCCCTGTGTGAGCTCGCATGTTCAGAGTTGCTAAACTAAACTCTCAAAAACGCTAACCTGACCTAATGCGTGCAAGCACGATCCACCGAAAACAAAATTTGTTATGGATCATCACCTCAGGACGCCCATTGATCTATGCAATTGAGCATCCACCTACAGAAAAAATTGCGGCGTCATTTAAGTGCAGCCGATATCAACAAAACCTGGCCTCTGGGGTGGAACCGAGCTCACGTTCCTCGGTTCCGAGGGAAGCTAAGTAAGTGATGAAAAGCCTCTCTCTATGGAGATGGAGAGAAGCTGGGTATGTTACAGAAAGGTTCGAGAATTAAGCAAGATTTTTACACCTCTCGAGGATCTACAAAAAGGACAGGCTTTGGAGGTGCTTGATACCAGTTGAAGTCGTCAAAAAGGGATTTTGAGGAGCCTTTCTCCCCGACGAACTTGATGCACCACATGTCCTCAGTGGAAGAGAGTTTCTTCCAATGCGGGATGCTGTTCCATGCAGGATCGGTGGGCGCAACCTCGGACATCACCGCTTTACAATCATTCTTCCTTGCCAAATTATGTGCATGCCAGCAGAGAGAATGTAGAAGCTCAGGACCTCGGTCGCCCTCGGAGTGCAAACCGAACATGAATTTCACACCGAAAGAATCAAAAAAATTAGGGACGGAGGGTACTCGGAATCCGGGCAAGCAGAAATCCACCAATCTAGACAATGCCGCCCCTGTTTTCTTCATCCATGAAGCGTTTCTGTACTCGCACCGGAACAGATCGTTACTCCTCCAGACACTCAGGACAGCCCATGGCGCACCCTTGGCCCAACCTGCATCGACCGTTCTCCCACCTCTCCCACCCTCGCATGCTAAATTGTTAAGCTCATGGTCGAGGCGATCCTTCTTGAAAGTGGCAATCCAAGTGCCCTCGCAGAGTTTGTTGCGCAACACAGCGTCGATGTCTTTGGGGAAGAACTCGGCTGTGCCCATTGTTGCGCGGTAGAGCGCTGCTGCATGATCAGAGGATATCATTGTCAATTGAATGCGCGATGAAATGCGGCGCTCATGAACGTGCACGGGTTGGACGAAGATGGCGGGAGTGCGAAAGTGGCTGTAGTTGAGACGCTCTGTAAAAAGCTTTAAGGATGCTTCATTATCTTTCGTGGTAGCCATGTAGACGTATTTGGCGCCCTGATCCCGGCACCATTCCTCCATTGATTGTGCCAGCTTCAACGCAATGCCCATTCGCCTGACAATGCAGACACAATAATAAGTTTACAGTTATCAAGATGCGATTCTAAGCTGTCAAATGAAGGACCTTAGAATTGGGTTTACCTGTGACGAGGGCAGACTCGGAGACCAAGGAGGTATCCAACACGTTCATAAGGTGGATTGCGGACCGAGGCTTTATCTGAGCTGCACACCACATCCTTCACGCTGCCTCTAATGACCCCTACGATTTCACCTCCGATTTCGGCAACCTGTTCAAAACGTCGGAACAAGAATGTTACTCACATTTCTCATGCATCCTGCGAGTATCTCTCCACAGCGGAGCCCAGGTTTATTACAGGATTGAAAGGGAAACCAGATAATTCTTCAGTACGTGGGGTTGAAGCGGTTCGTTACCAGCATATGAAATGAGGGAAGGTGGCGAACTCGGCATAGGGGATCGCCAAGTAAATCGAAGGCGAGAGATTCCGACCCTGCTGGACAAATTTCCATCCGCATGTCGAAAGCAGCAAGCTGCTCCACAGTAAAATCGCTGTATTTGCGAATGATGATCAGAACTTCGGACCTATCATCCACAGGTGTTACTTGGGAGACCATTTCCACTCCGCTTCTTGCACACAAGAAAATCACAACGATATTCTCGAATTGGCTGATCCGAGAGAGATTGTCTCTATCGAGCTCACTCTCCTGGAGCAGATGTCAGGGACTGTTACAATGTCACCAGAAATGGCCCATCCCTCGTGTCTCTCCTCACGAACATCAACATTCAGAACTGAAGCTTCTAACTGGACCGAATCCAGTTTTAACCTGCACAATCATTCCCAATGCAACACCATCCTCCTGACTTCAACCACCACTTCTACTAACTCCCCAATCTCGGCACCACGACCACCTCTCCACACACCATTCAAAAATCCCACTAACACCTTCCGTTCACTCTCTGTAGAACTCCATGTGCTGTAAATTCCTCCACCCTTCACACTTTGTAAAATCAACACTTACAAAGCAGGGATCTATACTGTCCCAAAGCAGCACCACCACCACCGCTACCACCACTGCACCAACTGAATTGCGGCGCAGGGAAACGAGTTACAACAGTGGACAAAGGACGTCTACACGATGAGACAAAAGAACGGCTACAATCGATATGAAGAGGGTGTGAAAGAGAGGGTGAGCTCCAAGAATGGCGAGGATCTCACAGCAGCGAGAGCGCTTTGGCTGAGAGAAGTCCAAATCTCATGGAAACAGAGGGGTGGGATCGAAGGCGAGAGATGAAAAGCAGCCAAAGCTGGAGGGCGAGTGCGCCGCCTGAAGGTGAGAGAAATGGGGCGAGTTCGTTGGGAAATATAGAGTTGAATGGCGGATGAAGGGGCCTGAGCAGCATCAGACAGCTAACACGCGGATCGTCTGGACGAGGCCTAGCGGCATCATTCATCACTTAGACGCCGCCAGCCTTGATGAGAGCATGATGGGGAAGGGATCAAGACGGTCCGGACCGGGGCTCACCCCGATCGGCTGAGGCAGGGTCGGATCCGACCCGGCTCCCGAGGCGAGACAGGCCTGAACCCGTTAGAGGGGTTGGGCCTGACCCAGCGCTGATTCGTCACGGAGGGCACGCAGAGAGTGGAGCGATCCGGGGATCGAATCCTTATCCCCTCATATCGCAGCAACCTTGTGAATCCCACCCGGCCTGCCTGCATCCCTCCGGCGCCCCCCTTTCGAGACGATGCAAGCATACTCACTCACTTCACTAGAAGAGAAAGCAAGGGAAGGGAAGAAGAGGTAGAGATGAGATGGGGAGGGAGAGAGAGAGAGAGTACGCTTCTTCCTGATCTTCTTCTACTGATTTCCATTGTGTGAGGAACACATCATGCACCCTGTGCAAAGCCCAAGCTTAGCTGGTTTTGGGCCTCATGCTTTTCTCCCCCCCCCCCCCCCCCTCTCCTTACTCATTCATTCCCCTTCTCCTTCTCCCCTCCATGTTGAACTCTCTGGGTACACCACCCCTATCTCAGCCATGCTCCCCTCAGCCTTTTGCTTTTTTACTCCCCCTTGGAATAGAAGTGCTTGTTCAGTCATCCTTATTTGATGACTAATGGATTTGTTCAAAATGGAATCCTTCCACACATATTTAAACCTAAGATTTTGGTTTTTTAAGTGTGTGTATAAATATAATTACTAGAACAAAATTTTGAATGGGTAGGATTTTAGAAAAAAATAACCACAGAAATTTCAGATTGCCGATTTAAAAATTAATAAGGATTTATTTCCTGTATAAAACAATAGTTTAACAGGTTCACTGTAAATGATTTTGATATTCTATTTTAAAGTTCAATTTCTTTCTTCTTCATATTTAATTTTGACTAGTGCATTTCAGAAAAATGCTAATAATATTAATTTTAACTATCACAATAGTGAGAAGTTGAATTATTTTTAAAATGATTAATATGTTAAAAATTGAAATTTTATTTATTACTAATATCATATTAGTTTGCATCGTGTTTTAATAAAACAGTTGAAAATTTATTTACTTTCTTTGAATTGGTTTGTGTTTCCTTTTTTAGAATATGGGCTAAGTACTGTGGAATGTCTCTAAAGAGACATGTATATATATATATATGGGGGGAGGTTGTTCATGCATTAAATTGGGTTTGAATGGGTGTGGGATTTATGGCTAGTCCTCACCAACTTGTGGGATCAGGGAACTTTACATTGGTAGACACCATGATGACAGATCTGACATTCCTTCACTAACATGTGTGTGATGCGGCAAATGAGGCTTAACCAAGAGGTATGGATATGGGTTGTGGGGCCTTTATGGTGGAGACATAGAGATTGGAATTGGTCTATAGTGGAGGAGGACGAGGAGGAGGAAAAGTAGGAAGACGAGGAGGAGAAAAGTAGAAAGACGAGGAGGAGGAAAAGTAGAAAGACGAGGAGGAGGAAAAGTAGGAAGACGAGGAGGAGGAAGAGTAGGAAGATGAGGAGGAAGAATGAATGGGCATGATGCCAAGCGGGGGCAGGTGTCCACTATGTCCCATTTTAGAGGGGGAAAAAAGGCCTGCTTGGCACCACTCTACCCCCAAAAGGCACTGTTATGCAACTCACTCCTGCAACCAACTGCTCCTATTATCTTTCGTATCTGAGCTATTCATCCCCCCTTGAATCCATCCAGGCTGAAAATTCAAACAATCTTTCCCACTATAATTGAAAGCCTAATCATTTGGGGGGTTCTCCAGCAATTATAAGAAAAACCACAAGGTGCAAGGTACCATGTCCCATCAGATACTTAGCATTGAGTGGTTGAGTTTGTTATGGGTTTATCATTTATAATTATTCATGGGTTTTCCTTTTTAATGTATTTTTGAAAATTTTACTTTTAAAGGCATCTGACCTGTGTCAGATAGGTGTCTCACTTGGCCATGTCAAACACATCCTTCACTTCATCACATCCAGGACATCTTAGAGTATCACATGCAAATAGATTATTGCCATTTTGAGTTATTATTGTTATTGCTATTAATTTTTTTTTATCCTTGTTGGTCTTTAAGCTCTGACTTCAAAGGTCACATTAGGGTGATAAGGGTGATTAGGGTATCTGAGTGAGAATGTTAATTGTGCCTTTATTTATTTATTCTAATTGTTGTTGACTAAGGATGGAGGAAGACTAGAGTGATGAGATGCCAGCTGGGAAAGGAAGGGAGTCAGATGAGATCAAAGGGGCAGGAGTCCGTGCAGTGGATCTCCAGGTGGAATTCATGACAAAGAATTGGAAGGGCAATGCCAGCATGTGTCCAGCAAAATGATGTGGCAGGAGCAGCCATGTACTCAGCCTTCCACCCCTTTTATATTTGCTACCAAAATTGTGATAGCAATCCAGCTTTACACCACCTGAGTGCCCCATTCAATTTGTTTATTTATATTTCTGAAATAATTACCATTTCTAAATAGATATCTTTTGCCTGTAAATTTCACCTTGTTTGTACAATGAAGGTGCTTGTAATATCCCTGGTTATGTGTTGCCTTTCAATTTTCCTCTCTGTGTATAATGATATATATATATATATATATATATATGTAGGAGACATGCTCAGAATTAGTAATTAGACATAAACCATCAAGCTTGCTAAGTGGAATGATGAGCTGAAAGTTTGTGGCCAAATTTAAAGAAGTAGGTCTGCAACAGCACTAATAAGTCTCAAAGTATGTAATATTGAAATCTTCCAAGTTACTGAACATTATTTTGTGGATATAAATCTGTCCTAGCATTTGCAACACACCAAATGACTGGTGAATAATAACTATACCAGCAGTTCAAACTTTAGTATTTTTTAATTTAATTTAATTTAAATTTTTTTTTGACATGGCTGGGGTATACCCAATGCATTGATGTTCAAACTTTAGTTTTATTCCATCAAATAAAAACATGGATAGGGATTGTTGATTTTGTCAAAGGAACTCAAAGCCACCTCCAATCTTAACTTAGATCCACATTCCACACAGCATATTTGTTCTTACTTTGGAACAAGTACTAACAAGACCTCATATCACAAGAGGGATTTACTGTGCAAATTTAGTGCCCACAATTTAGGTTTCTATGTCAACATCTCAAATGCTACAAGATAAAATTATACAAAGAGGGAAAACAAATAAATAAAACAATTTTAAAAATTCAATTGATCATTGCAATACACTCTAGCTGGATCTTCAAGTGCATATGAGTAAGTACCAGCTTTGGAGGCTTCCCTTCCAGCACCTAAACCCACTCAGTACTGGACATGATGTTCCTTTCTGTTTTATGACAAATAAAATTCCCCTCTAGTTTGCAACAGAAGGACTTCCAATGCTCTCATGACATGACTTCCCATGCAAGGGAGTGAAACATTAAATCCACCTCCCCCAGTGTACATCATAAATAGTTGTACATTAATTGACGTACTCAAAGTACCAGCCCTCGATCATCAACTTCTGATGTGTTTAATTTGGGTCTCCAAATGACATGAAACCAAACTTAGAGCCAAGACTTCATTGTGATTTGTTAGATTCAATCCAACCTGTCTGAAACTTTCTGAAAATCATAAGCAAACCTCAAAAGGGGAATATGCATAGAGCTTAGCTGAGGGAACCTGCTCCTTAACTGCAGTCATAGTGGCTCAATAACTTCAAACCCATATCAACTAATAACATGGAGAAGTCAAGCCTACAAGAGGAATGCAGATCTCTTTTGTGCATCTCCATGTTCCCCAAGCTCCTAAAGAAACCCACACAACTTACAATCATGTAGTACTATTGCAGAGGAAGGTCCACAATCTTTGTACTCTGTTGCAACCCAATGCAAAATTTGCTGTGGCTTGGTTGTAGTGTGATTTGCAGAAACGGGGGACTTAGAGGTGATTGCCCACACCGGGAAACATGCTGAAGTAGTCATGCAGCAATCTGCTCCAAGCTTCATCCTCTCTACTTCCGAATTTCTAATTTATTTTATTATTTTGTTATTTGGAAACAACTCAATATTTGTATCGCAACAAATGACAGATTGTCACTACATTCTTTTATAAAAGAAATCTACTCCATGAGGGAACCGTAAGGCACACCTTCACAGTGCAGGGGGTAGCAAGCTAATATCCACGCCCTTTGTTGCTGTCAGATGCCACACAAGTTAATTGAATTCAGAATAGTTGAAGTCGAAGAGGGAATACGAGTTCAACTTGGATTGATTGAATCCTCATCAAATTCTGCACGGAGAATTTAGAAGAACTAATGCTCTTTTGAAATCTGGGCGTTGAAGTAGACACAAATGGACAATAACAGAAAGTCTTAAATGGAGCAAATATCTGATAGTCAAGCAACAAAGGGATATAGAGATATATTTCAAACGCCTCTAAGGCTTACATTGACAACTTATTTTTGTGCACCAGTTTCTACGATGTGATGTTCAAATGCAAACGATTATTAGCATGATATTTTTCATGAATCTTGGTGACAGCCAGATGTCTTTTGAGGTTGCTGGATAGATGTGGCGAAGATGACATGTGAAGAAGGCTTGATTGGACACGAGGCATACAAACCATGCTAGCGTTCAACGCAAAGTAGACAGGGCAAAATTGTTTACAGCTATCTGGAGCATTTGCTGAACTTTTCAGCGACACTGGAGAGTATAGGCGTTTGAACACTTGAACAGACAGTAGTGTGCTACCTACTGCTGCTGCTGCTACTGCGGAGCCGCCCCTGAGCTGGACCCATTCTCAGCTACTTTGACACAATCCAGCAGGTAATGGAATAGGTGCAAGACAGGTCTTCACAATGGGCCTAGGTATGGGTGAGTGCATGGCCTGTGATCTAAGAAGGTTTATGTCGGCCTTTCTGACCGCTTGGGCGACTGACCTGACCCTGCGTCTACTCAGATGCTGACTTTTCAGAGCATTAAATCCATACCCTTTGTCTCCTGCACTCATCTCCACAATTGCTCAGCCAGTAAGGGCGATTTGGTGCAAAAGAATGTCTCCGCTCTCCACAATGCGCTGTGCAACACATAAGCGTGAGGACGCGAAGTTTTCTTCCCATTTTCGACGTTTCTAGCCCTGTAAGAAAACAAGCAACCCCAATGAGACGAGATATGGTCAAGTTCTCCATTTGAGTGTGAACAGTAAGATGGTCGGCAACAGGACGTGGTCATAGAATGTGTCAAATTCTTCAAAAAGGCGAAGGCCCTGCTTGGTTAACAGGCGAATTAGACTCTTTAGTTCGGGTCAATGTGTCAGAAGCTCAGACATTTTCCATCAGGAGGAGGTGCATAGAGACCGCCCACATAGGATATTGGTTGCATCTGCTTTCGTGGTGGAGCGAGGTGCAATCTCATGAGGCAGCCTTAGTCAGATATTATCATAAAATTGTCCATCAGCTGTCTAACACTGAGTAGCAGTTAAAGGTGGACAGAGAATAGTCAATTTGGAGAAAGGAGGTGAATGCCGAGTATCTCTTCTATCACGATTCCATTTGTTTAGATCTCATAGGATGCTTTATTGTCGCGGCGGACGTGGTTGAGATGCGCAGAATAATCAAATTGATACTGTATATGCTAGCACCACTATAGAATTCTTGTGGATTAGGGTTCTACAAGCGACTTCACACCTGCATCGCAACTACTTGAAATGATTAAGCGATTAGAAAGGCTTGGAATCATATCCGAATAATCGTCCACTCTGCAGAACCCGAACAGGACAAAGAATTAGTCGTATCAATACACAAGTGCGATAAGCTGATACACTTCCAAAAATATTAATTTATTAACATCAATCACGTAAAACCACTGAATCATCATTGCATGGACAAGTACATAAAGTTCAAGTGTGACTACTATGAAAGTAACAAGATGTGGAAAAGGTCAAAGACTGCCAATCGATCATGCAGATAATATAATCTGCTATGGTTTTATAAAATAAGTTAAGACTACATTATATTCATGAAAATGATAAATGTAGAAGCTTCCTCCAGGCCTGGATGATTTCAGCAAGACCCGGTTGACTATGAATCAACCAAGATAATACAGAACTCAGAAATGCATAACATCAACTGGCATCGGGTGTGGACCCTCTCTTCAATTCTGGAACATACTTTGATATGCTTCTATCCTTCAAATTTAATGAGATGAGCTAACGTTGAAGCACAGGAACAATCTGAGGGATATTCCAATTAGGAACAGAAGCGCACTCATATTAGTGCTTGATGTCATATGACCTTCCAGATTTGAAAGGAAACCCTACTCCCATTGATAATGCTTCGTGATCCAAGGTGTCAAATAGCCACCATATATGGAAACTTTGACTTCATAGATGAAATGAGCAGAAACCCTGTACGTTTTTGCAGAGTAGAGCGTGGACTCACTTCAATTTCAAGTCCTCGTGGTTCTCGAAGGTCAATTGGAGCGAATCCTTACAAATCATGCTGCTTGATATCCACCAACCTGTCGTAAAACCTTTGAATAGTGCTCGAGTCAAATATCCAAGAATAAGGCAGGTGGAACATACCTCTTGAATAGAAATCCACTGCTGGCTTTGAGAATGCGTTGTGCATTGCTATTGCCAGTTACAAAATGGTCCTTGATTCAAAATCACAAGTGAACATGCTGAAAAAGCACTAGCCGTTCAGCTTAGGCAGCAGGAAATTGTTGATTAGACCTGGGTTCACTCTTACACCTGATGCCTTCATTGCCTGCATGTGTAGAATACAACAACACAGCACAGAAAGATATTGATTATTTGAAGGAGCTCATGCTAGACAGCAACGTCTTTGGAAGGGAAAAAACTGCTCATCTTCAGAAAGACCCTTCACATACCAACACCCTTAAGAAAAAACAAACAAATAATACTATCCAAGAGAAATTCCATGAAACTGAGTCTCTCAAATCTCAGTAACCTAGTAAATTTTTTAAAAATTGAATTTCTGTAGTGCAAATATAGAACTTTACTTTCTTTACGTTGACTGTTGAGTTCAATACATTTTGGAGTTGAATTGAAAATATTAGAACCAATCATTGTATCTAACTCTTACCCAAGAATTCAAAAGTCCTAAATTTAAGCCACCTGATAGACCAAGTATTTACATTCGATTAAGTTGAAGCAAAGAAAATCCCTGATACACTAATGGGTATTGAAGAATACCAGGAGCAAGTGACAACTGCAACGATTGCAAAGCCAAGGGCATATACTACAAGAACGGTTACCTGGCCGAGACCCTCTGATTCTACTGTTTCGTTTGCACTGCTTCCTTTCTCGATAAGACTTGGCAAAACCTGTGTCCGGCGAAATTATTAGTTTACAAGGCACCTCAGTGAAGC
This sequence comes from Physcomitrellopsis africana, assembly GCA_036785485.1. Lineage (NCBI taxonomy): Eukaryota > Viridiplantae > Streptophyta > Bryopsida > Funariales > Funariaceae > Physcomitrellopsis > Physcomitrellopsis africana. Next base: position 34,929 of record JAWRVF010000944.1, on the reverse strand, counting down.
TAATTTAAAGAGTTTTTATTAACGCACACAATGTCACACAAGAAGATTCAAGTTCTCGAGCTGATAACTTACTCCCTACAAGTACTCGAGCTGTAGGATTGCTGCAGCACTAACGACCATTGAGGTCTATTCCTGCTACTTATGCTGAAACTTGCTCCCATCCCAAACAATAAACTTAATGTCAGAAAGGGACCAAGAGTACCTCGGTTCCAAACTGCGGTCAACCCTTCGATTGCATAGAAATATTGACATTGCAGCGCATTGACCCCTGTTTCTGGATAAGCTTTGGCAAAACTCCTGGATGTTACTATTGCTGATACCCAAGTGTCATACAATCAACTGTGATTCTGCGCATACTCAGCTGCCTCAAGTCCGATTCCCATCTCTGACTCCGGAATCACCTACAGCAGAAACACGCCAGCTGTATTCAAATCTACGTGCAATGAAGAATATCAAGCTCTAAAGAAGGCTAACCTTCCAATTACTACAACCTTTTAATGGCATTAGGGTTCAGTGATTTAAGTTAAAGCCTTCAGCAAGCATACCTGCGACGAGAAGAATCCGAAAAGCCTGTCATTAACTGCGGGAATCAATTTGCCAGTGGTTTCTTCCATGCGGACCCAGGTAATCCCTAACCAGCAATGGCCACCGCCAAATTCCACAAGAAAGGAGATATGCATTTAGCTATTCTCGACGACGGGAATATCAAATTGCGAGATCTGGTAACCCTTCGCCAAATCAGGGTGAAAATAATGCTTTCGTCTGTCGAACTCAAATTCCAATGTAACGTCTGTCCTTGGAGTGAGTCGCATTTATTTATTTATTTATTTATTTTTTGACACAAAACGGGGTATATGATTTGATAGATTGTAACACGGTACAAGGAATTGACATCTTTAGCTCCTAATACCACAACGGCGGAGTAAGCGTCATAAGAGGACTAACTACTATACGACTTACATTTTTATGTATAATCAATCCACTGTGTGATATTCGATAGTTTCTAGTTTCATTTAATTTAATTGTGGGGTTTGTTTTAGTATCAATAAGGTGTTTAGTCATCCATAATTTGTCCCATTGTTCGACGAAGGTGGCCTCTTGATTTTGAATGTTTGGCCAACTTCTTTTGAATTGTTGATCAATTAATTTGTCCATATTCTATTAATCTTTTCTATATCATGGTTCTTATATGGAGGTCACTCCATGTTGCTTGTTCAAAGACAAAGTGGTTTTTTTGAATCCATATCCAAAAATATAAATCTCTAAGTAGAAACCAAATTTTTTAGAAATATTTAAAATAAGAAGTTTTTTTTATAAAAATAGCTTATTTTTGGAATTTTTTTTTCTATGACCCTCACTTTCATGGATTTAAAGTAAGTTTGTAGAGAAAGGATGTTATCTAATTCCATATTTTACATGCTTGTTGACACTACCAAAATCTATACAAGATTGTTTCAAGTTTTAAGAAAGAACATACAATACAATTAATATCAATGTTGTGACTAGCTTGTCCTCTACATGTATTATCTGCTTTACCTTTATGTATTAGCCAAATAAACATGATATCTTTACAAGATCAGATTTTAGACCAAATATCATTCTATTTGAAGGAGTAGCCTACTTCAAATAAAGAGTTATATTTTTTATGGACCAAATTCATTAAAGGGAAGTTTTTTTGTAGAATTTTTTTTCCAAATTTTATAGAATAAGTTATAAGTCCTTCTCTTGTGACCTAGAAGTATGATTTGGGATCAAATGTTAGTTCACTAACTTAGCCATAGAAAAGATCAATGCCATTAAAATCCTTTCAAGTTAAAATAACTTTAGGTATCATCTTATAATTTTGAAAAAGCCAATAACTTTATTGTCATCATCCTAGACTTGTGTATTGGCTTGTTTAAAAGATAGAACTTCATCATATCATAAGATTTTAGATTGAGTATCTGCTTGAAATATTTTAATTTTTATTCTTGGAGGTAGAATAAACTACTTATCTTCCTCCATCTCTTCTTCTTGATATAGGAGTTGGAATACTACTAAAGGTAATGAGTCCCTTTTCAAAGTATATAAAGTTAGTTTCAGATTTATAGCAACTTCCATTCCTAACTTGTTTAAAATTCAAAATATTACTAGAGGATCTATATAAATGAGGCAAACAATAGACTTGGACTCATTGCCTTGATAGTTGTTCCAAATTCTATATAGATTTCTACACCTATTATGGCTACATATTCTATTATAATTCTCATCACCGCAATCTATTTTATTATTATAAAGGTGGATGCATGTCATATTTATCAATTTGGAGTGGAGATTGTACTTTGAAGAAATCTATTATTGCCTTGGTTGCTTGATTTTGCCACAATCCTCCCAATACAATACCTTTTCTAAATAGGATCTACACTCCTATGCTTTGGCCTAGACTCAAGCAATGCTACAATCTAAAAGTTTCCTACTATCTCTTTTAAATATCCTCTTCATTCTAATTTTGTATTTTTCTCTAGACACAAAATTCAACCACAGATACCAAAAAGACACTCTTGTTTTTCATTCAAGTATCAATGGATAAAGTTGGACAATTAAAAGACAATCAACAATAAGCTTAAATACTTAAATATATAAAAATATTTTTATATATTTAATATTTATAAAAAAATATTTAATATTTATAAAAAATATTTAATATTTATAAAAAAATATTTTTTAAATTTTATTATATTTGTTATATTGATATTTTTTTAAATAATTTAAATTGGCCTTGATAATGATTATTCAAATTATAAGTTTTTAAAAAACTCTTTATACTAATATAATAATTGAAATATATCATTTATTTAAAATATGTATATATTTTATATTTTGTAAGTAGTAAAAAATATTTATTTATTTAAATGAGCAATGTAGAATCAAAGAATTAAAAAATAAAGAAAAAAAATTCATCTATAATTATTTATATAATTAAATATAATCTTTATAAAATAAAAGTAGAATCTTCCTTTGTAGGTCAATTATCCAATTGACTAAATAAGACAAAGACAAGTAATTTTAAAATTCTCTATTATTTGTAGTAATACCAATATTTTTAGTAATTGAAGCTTTAATCATAAGTTAAAATTTATTAATATCCAAAATATCTTTAATTCTATAGAACTTGTTTCTACATAACTTTGATGATTTGCTAGCTTTGACATATCTTAGAATTATTAGATATTATTCTAGTTGTTTAATTATTTTTTTAAAATATCAAAAATCTTTTAACCATAATAATTGCTACAAAATTATACTTTTTCTACTAGATGTTCTATTATATTTCAATTTCTACAAAAAAAATCTATAAAAGCTTTTTAAGAAGAAGATCTATCATATCAACCTATAATTGGCTATATCTTTTATGATCATTAGAAGCATAATTTTGAGGAATAAAAAATCTAAATTTAGATATATTTTAGCTTCTTGAAAATCTTAAGTTCTCTTATTCTAACAAGCTATACTTCTCTTGCTTGTATTGTTTTAAAAAAAATTGATTAGTAGCCTATTTATATTTTTTAAGCCATCAATATTATCTATTTAATTTAATAAAATAAAAGATAAATTAAGATTTGGATGGTAAAGTGAATTACTTTCATCTTGATAATTTTTTTTAGAAGTATTATAAAAACTATTGTTTGTTGATAGCTCTATCAAAATTTTGATATTATTATTGAAACTTGTTTCTTTACATGCTGTCAAGGATACAAGAATACAAAACAAGAGACTTGAAACCAAGACAAGGTTTCTAGAAGAAACCAACAAGAACTTGAATTAAACAAATGAGTATACAAACAACACTAAGAAGAGTGAGTTAGAACTCTAAGAGATGCGTTGTTGAGATTGAAAAACTCTTCAGCCTTGACCCCTATATATACTCCTATCTAGGATGCTTCTTGAGTGACAACCATCAAACTAAGAAGCTTCTTAAGTAGCTTCTATCAACTGGGAAGCTTCTTGAGCTCTTTCTACTAATTGGGAAGCTTCTTGAGCTCCTTCTACTAACTAAGAAGCTTCTTGAGCTCCTTCCACTAATTAGGAAACTTCTCAACTGACTTTCACCAACTAAGAAGCTTTTTAATTAACTTTCACTAACTCGAGAAGTTTTTAGAATGTTCTAGAAGGTTCTGTGAACCTCCAAAGTGTATGTCCCTAACATCACCTCTTTCTCTAGCAACGAGTTCCAAGAAGAGCTTAGCCTTATTATATATGTAAGAAATAAAAAATACGCTGTATTATTTAGGCTATATATTCTATTTTTTATTCTTGGACAATAGGTTCTATTGGTCCTTGAAGAAATTGCCTATGATCTTAAACTAGTACCTTTATTGTTGAAATATTCCATCCAAGGATCTGATCTTCATTATAGCCTTCAAAACATCCTCCAAAAAAGATCTCAGGACTAAAAGGATTCACCTTTCTAAATTCAAGCAATATCACTAAAGCTCGAGCATTGGAATTGACACTTGCATGGTTGGATCTTGCTCCTAATGGCTCCAACTGAGGTCATACTTGGCACTGAAATGTGTTGTCCTGACTTTGCTCAATTGAAGGCCATGAAAACTACATTGGTTTATTTGAAGCTTGCGTGGCAAAAAAATCTCCTGAAGCTTTTTCTCTCAAAGCCTGGAGATTTGACATCGTGACTAACTTGCTTCTATCGCTCTATTCTATCTTGGAACCGATGACTACATTTTGATGAAGGCTTTAGTTTAACTCTTCCCCTTTTTTATGAATATTCTTTGAAATCAATCTTTACTAAGAAGTTATCATCAAATGCATTTGGATTTGTGGTAATAGAATCGATGAAGTTCCTCTACCTTTTGAGATGTATTGGCGAGATTTGCAACTCATTTCTATATGCATTCATTAATATCATAGCCGTGCTAATGAACAAGATATTCTAATTTGCTCTATCTTTGCTATGAATCAAATACCTTTTCCACCTCGTATTCTGGATGGTCTTCAATTTTGATACTAGGCAGTGATTGTTATATTCTTTCTGGAATATATGACTCTCTGTAAGGTTTTAAAAGAGAGACATGAAAAATTGAATGTATCTTCATAGCAAATGGTAATTCCAAGCGATATGCCATAAGATTGATTTGTTTCTAGATAGAAAATGGTCCTAGCCTTCAATAGTCCAATTTATTACATGGCCGCTTGGTCTTGATATTCCATCAAAGAAACCATACCTTATCTCTAATATAAAAAGCAGGCGATTGATTCTTAAATTTATCTGCAAATATTTTTTAAGTATCTTGAATTACTTGTAACTGAAGCTTTAAGGTTGTTTGGTGTTACAAAAGTTGCTTTGCAAATCCTTCAGCCGCTTGATTGTTATTCTTTGACGTACTCTATAGATCAAGCTTCGGATGATATCTATAGTTGGAGTAAAATGGTGTTTGCTGAGTTGAAGCATGAATAATATTATTATATACAAACTTTGCTAATGGTAGATACAAGATCCAATTGTCTTGTTGATAATTAATACTGCATTATAAATATTGCTCCAAAACTTAGTTAACTTGATTTTTTTGGTCGTTAGTTTGAGGATGAAAAGCCGAAGAAATTTTAATATCAACCTTTAATATTTCAAAAAGATATTTCTAGAACTTAGATATGAACTAGGGCCCTTGATCAGATACAATATCATTTCATAGGCTATGATATTAATACATATCTTCAAGAAAAAGCCTTATTGTTTCTTCACTAGATGTAATTTTTTTGCAAGAGATAAAATGAGCCATATTTGTAAGTGGATCAACCACTACAAAGATGTCGTCCAATAAATTGAATGGCGGTAGATCTGTGATGAAATCCATCGATATAGAGGACAATGCCTGCCTTGGAACAGGCAAAGGTTGCAAGAGTCCATAAGAGTAATGTCGAGGATTTTTGGACTTTGAACAGATGTTGCAAGACAGCACAAAGTCCTTCACTGCCTTCCACATTTGAAGCCACCAAAAATTTGGAGAAATAAATTCTAAGGTCTTCTTAAATCCAAAGTGACCTATAGTTGGAAAGTCATGGCGAGATTGAAGAACGAGCAGTCGTGTTGGTCCTACTAGAATATATAAACGTTCTTTAAAGTATAGAAGATCTTCCTTAAATTTGAACTTATCAGTATTTTTTTTTTCATGCGATGCTTGACATCAAGGGCCAAAGCATCATTAGTGGTTGCAGCATGTACCTCATTGAGGAAACTAGGATCAATAAGCGCTGATGTAATGGTGGCACAGAGACAAAATTGTTCTTGTTTCAACAAGATTGTATATTGTTGATCAAATGCTCCCTCCCCTATCCTTGGTGCAAGATATAATCTTCTTGATAGAGCATCAGATAATCCTTATTGCTTCTCCGGGTGATAGGTAATAACAAAGTTAAATCAAGATAGTGACATGTTCCACCAAGCTTGGTGGCGGTTAAGAACTTGAGCTGACATAAAATATTTGAAGTTCTTATGATCTGTATATACAGTTAGAGGGTGCATTACGCCTACAAGAAAGTGATGCTATTCTTCAAAAGAATCTACAATAGCAAGAAGCTCCTTATTGTGGATTTTATAATTGATTTTGGCAACAGAAACTTTTCAAAATAGAATACAACAAGATGGAGTTTGTTATCTATATTCATTTATAAAAGTACAGCTCTTAGTGCAAAATATGAAGCATCAATCTCTAGATAGAAAGTCTTTGTAAAATTTAGATGTACTAATAATAGGACTATAGTAAATGCTATCTTGAGATCTTGGAATGCCTTTTGTACTTGATGCCTCCATTCTAACTTATCCTTACATGTCAATTGTGTAAGAGAGGCGGCAACTTGAGAGTAATTTTTTATGAAGATTCAATAGAAATTAACAAATCCAAAAAAATATTGTACGTCTTTCACAGTCTTTGGAATAGCTCATTACATAATTACCTCTACCTTCTTAGGATCCATTGTCAAATCTTTAGTAGATACAATGTATCTCAAAAATTCTATCTGAGATTGATAAAATACATATTTCTCTGGTTTGGCATACAAATATGTATCTCGCAGCTTTTGTAATATCAACTTAACATGCTTCTCATGTTCTTCCAGATTTTTCAAGTAGATCAAGATATTATCAAGATAGATCAATATAAATTTGTCCAAATATTCTCAAAATATATAATTTATTAAATGCTGAAAGATAGCGGATGCATTTGTTAGTCCAAAAGGCATAATATTATATTCAAAATGTCCATACCTTGTCCAAAATATGGTCTTCCATTCATCTCCCTCTTTGATTTGTATTAGGTTCTATGTTCCATGAAGATCTATCTTAATATAGATCTTGGCTTGGCCAAGTTATTCCAAAAGTCTTGAGATTAAGGATAGTACGTAACAATTTTTTATCGTTATCTTATTCAATCCCCAATAATCAACGCACATACACAAGGAACCATCTTTTTTTTTTCACAAAGAATATAGGTGCATCGGCTAGAGACTTTGAATGTCTAATGAAATTCTTTGCAAGATTTTCATCAATATAATCTTTTAATATTGAAAGCTTATTTTGAGAAAGATTATAGATTGGGCCAAAAGGTGGTTATGTTCCTTCCTGAAGATCTATAGTACAATCATATGGTTGGTGCTCTGACAATATATCAACATTTTTCTTTCAAACATCTTGAAATTTGTTCTATTGCTCTAGAATACTTACTGATGAAGTTATATCTTTTTTAATTGGAGTCGCATAAATAATAAATGATATACCTTCTTTGGTCGATTTTATGAAACTCCTTGCTCCAATAAATAAAGGTTTATTATTTCGGGGCCTTTTACATATTTTTTTTTTATAGAGATCTCCATTGAAAATGTTACTCTTTGTGATCTCCAATCTATAGATGGATTATACTTTTCCAATCAAGATAATCCAAGAATAATAGGATTTGAAGGAGTCCAGATAACATTGTACACAATCTGGCTTCTATGATCTTTGAATGACACTTCTATAGGCATGGTTTCATGGATGATACTACTAGAGGATAAAAGTTGTCTGTCTATTACTTCTATATGAATAGATTTAGATTTTTGTATTAAAGGAATTTTGTGAAATATAGTGAATGCCTCATCTACAAAACAAGCGGATGTCCCTAACTCTAACAAAGCAGTCATTTGAAGCTTTTGAAGGCCAAAATACAAAGAGATTGTAAAACAACAAGTAGATTGAGCAAAAAGAGAGGAACTTGAATAGTTTTGTAATGTTGGATTGTCTAGCCGCACGGTCCTTACTATGATTGAACATTGTCAGTTTCCTGAACAATTGCATTCCTAATTTTGATAATGTGTCGATTTTATTTCTTTGGGCAATTACTAATCTTATGGCCTTCCTCACCATAATACAAGCATAGACCTTCTTCTATCCAATGCTTCTTTTTTTGTGGACTAAGAGGTTTAAATCGTACTGCATCAAGTTACATATCTTCTACTTCTGAGTGTGAATTCAAAATGCTTGTTGATATAGCAGGAAAATATTGGATTGCATATTGTCTTATTAAAATCTATAAATGTTGATCTTATCGACATTGAAATAATCAGTTATCATATTTTACGGCTTGACTAATGGCTTCATTAAGCCATTGTGGGTCTGAAAGAGACAATAACAAATCCTTCATATTGTCTCTTAATTTCCTATAAAATTGACTCATTAGAGCTTCTTCATTCTAATTGATATTGCACGCTAACTGCCTAAAATCAGATGCATAGACTGATACAAAGCGCGCCCTTTGACGTAATGCTTGGATCTTAGCTGTTGCCCAATGAATCTTGTCATGTTCTCCAAATGCTTCCGCAAATGCTTTTACAAATGCTTCCATGAAAACTTCAAAGTTGCTCAAAATTGACAATTTTTTTTCAAATAAGAGAGCAAACCATGATAGTGCTTGCCCCGTAAGTAAAGTACCAGTCAATCCAACTTGTGATTCTTTTGTTGGATAAATATTTGATTATAGAATTGTAATTAATCAAATTTAATTGATAAATCCTTTGAACTTTGAATGCGTACTATTATATTTCTCTAGAAAATTAAGTCAAGGCTCCTTACGTTATTGAACAAGCGGATTTTCCTGGTGTAGTATAGATATTACTGCATCCTTAAGCATAGAAGTTGGGAGTGAATACACTCTAGATTGTGGTACTCCAACTATTGCATCATTATAAAGTTTTGCAACAACTCCTTTAATCTCTACAGTCCTAGCAAACAAAGTAATAAAAGTACTTATAATGGTGTCTAACTTAGACTTGGAAGATTTAGTCATACTAATGTCTTGACTTTTAGTCATTTCAAGAAAAAAAAAAAAAGAATCTATAAAAAAATAATATCAATTTAGAGGAAGATAATCTACAACCTCTAAAATGCTTTAAGACTTTCAAGAAGAAGAGTGATCCACTCTCTCATAAGAAAGACAAAGCTCCAATATTAATAAAGAAAATATCAATTTAGAGGAAGATAATCCGCAACCTCTAAAGCATTGGTCTACCTTCAAGTAGAGGAATAATCTATTTTCTAACAACAAGGATCCAACTCTGATATTGAAAATAAGGTCAGTCTCGACAAACTGTCAAGGATATAAGAATACAAAACAAGAGACTTGAAACCAAGACAAGGTTTCTAGAAGAAACCAACAAGAACTTGAATTAAATAGATGAATACACAAACAATACCAAAAAATTCCAAAAGATGCATTGTCAAGACTGAAGGATTCTTTGGCCTTGATCCCTTGATATACTCCTATCTAAGATGCTTTTTCAGTGGCTACCATCAAACTAAGAAGCTTCTCAAGCAGCTTCTACTAATTGGAAAGCTTCTTGAGCTCCTTCCACTAACTAGGAAACTTTTCAACTGACTTTCATCAACTAGGAAGCTTCTCAACCGACTTTCACTAACTCAAGAAGCTTCTAGAATATTCTAAAAGATTTTATAAATCTCCAAAGTACATATCCCTAACACATGTTTCTTATAGAATATTATATAGGAATTATATAGAATTATTTTGATTAATATTATTAAAGTTAAATTATATTAAAGTAAAATAGTATTGAATAATATTGGTTGTTCACTTATATTTATTTTTATTTGGATCTAGGTTTAAAAAATATAAATCAAATTTATATTTAATAATCAATCTATTATTAATTCTACTAAATCTAATAATAATTTTATTGATAACTATATAATATACATACCATTAAGATAACTATCTTTATTAGTAAATATAATGATTGGAGATTTATATTGTATGCTTTGTATTTTTTAGATTCTTTATATTTTTACTACTATAAAGAGATATTTTTAGAAATTTAGCTGTATATTTAAATTTATATACAAGAGTCTTTTTGATATTCAATAAATTTAATTTAATTTTTAATCTTATTTTTATATTTAACTTGAGATAAAAGATCTAAGCAATTATTTTATTATTAAATAATAAATTCCTAGTTATTATTAATTATTACCTCCTTACTAGTTAAGATGATTAATGCAACATTGGTATTGATATTTGATCCTTTAATTCTCTTGATTGTATTGGCATGATTCTTATAGTGGCAAATTTGAACAATCTAAGTAAAAGGCCTATTACTAAAATATCAAATTTGTTATAAGCTACTTCTAATATATTAAATAGTATTATTAAGATAAAACTAAAATTTATTACAATGATTTTAGAAACATGAGTGAGTTAGTTTTTTACTTGTTTTGTCACTTTTATTATAATATTTTAATTAATTGGCTATAAATATATTTTATTATTTATATTATTATTTATATTATTATTTATTATTTATTATTTATTTTCTTATTTTGTACAATATTCCATTATCCTATAAAAGATCTTGAATTATAATATTGGTATTGTCTTCATTTTAAACCACTTAAGTATATCAATTTGTGATACACAATATTTCTTATTGTGGTTGAAGGTTTTATTCTTAAAAATTCATAATATATTTAGATTCAATTCTAATTTGTTTGTATTGCTAAAGTAATAATTCTTAATTGTACAAAATTTTTATTTTTTAATTAAAGAATTATTTGATCTTGTAATATATGATCTTATTTAATCTTCTTTGCATCTTAAATTTTATTCTAATACTGTCTTCTATCTTTATTTAAAATTATGGAAAATATATTGATATTTTTAATTCTTATTTGTCTTTTAGTATTAATAATACTAGTTGAATTCAACTTACTTTGCTAGTTTTATCTATTAATAAATATTTTAAAATTATTAATTCTTAAAGCTATTTCAATAATATATGTAATACTTGTGTTTTCTCTTTAACACAACCAAGCTTTTGTAGTTTTTAATATCATAATTAATTTCTAAAAAATACATATCTAATAAAAAAATTATATAATTAATTATAATTTATTTATTTATTCTAATAATAATAATCTTAATAACTTACAATTCTAGATCCTAACTATCATCTAGATTGAATATTAAGAAAAATCTTGGATTTGTAATATATTTAATGTCTTCTCTTTCTTCAAAATTTATCCAATATATATTTCAATCTAAGATGTAATTTTAAAGAACTCATTTAGAATGCTTGTAAGAATAATTTATGTTATTATTTTAATTTTTTATAATCTTTAGAATAAGAAATACCTATATTATTTAAATAAATAGATATCAATAGAAGTAGATAGAAATATATTAGATAAATATTATCTTTCTTAAGAAATTTCAATTTTTTTTTTTTTTTTTTTTTTTTTTTTTTTTAAATTATAGATTAGATCTTCAAATTCCTTTAGATATTCTATGTGGCTATTGAAACTTATTCTATAAGTTTCTTACTTTTATGAAGCTATGTTGTAAGTAACCTACAACTTGATACTTGGATCATAAGTTTCATGGTCCTTAGGAAGCTTATACAAGGCATTCTTGATAGCTAGTATATATAGAGGGAAGATTAAGTCTATCCTTTGCCTTGTCAACAACTTTTTAATATTTTTAGTCTTGGTTCAAGACTCTCTAGTTTCTTTGTATATTGGTAATAACTATTTTTGTTCTTTTCTATCTTATATCTATATCTCCTTTGCTTGCATTTTCTCTTTATTGATATATAAGTGTTTTGTCTTTCAAAGTATTGTTTAGATTCATATCCTTGATATTTAGATCTTCTTAGATTTGATATGGCCTTAGGATCAAAGTTAAGGTCTTAATCTTAAAAGCGTAGAAAACATTTGTTATGTCATATAAAAAAAATTTGAAGACTTTTCTCTTAAGAATTTTTTTTAATCAAATTTAAACAAAAATAATATTTTCTAATATTTTAGATTAGTACCAATATCCCTTATACACTTAAATATAGACAATGGACCCATTAAAAAAACTATACATGTAGAAAATAACTTTCTACAAAACATATAATTACTATATAACTAGATAAAATTCTATTGTTGATTTTACTACAAAAGAATCTATTGCCACTTCACAAATACCCTTACATATGTACGTGCAAAGTCTTGCAGAAAGGATTCCCTAAATGTAACTTTGTTGGGTTAGGACCACTTGACCACTTGACCACTTAACTCAACTTTCTCACTTGAGAGTGGTGATTTTACATCCGATCGAGAAACTTTGCACAGTCGATATCAACTTCCATGCAGTAACTAGCATTTCGATGGGAGGTTTGTGACGGTGGCAAGGCCTGACATCCCTGCTTTCCATCAGTCCGGTGGTCCCACGTTGAAGCTATTTTCTGACAGCTTCTCTGCCTCCCTCTCAGAAGCGCATTCATGGCGTGGTTTGAGAAGGGTATCCAAGGAAGTGTTCAAATTAGAGACAGGATTAACTATTAGTTATTTATGTTGGTCTTCTTGTGGCAGTTTCATGCAATTAAGTAATCATTAGATTCGTACTTTTATTTGTACTCCGTCTTCCGGAATTTCGGTAATCCTGAGAGCGAAACAAGACTTTCGAATGATGTTTTCAAATTTTGACGGAGGCCGCGAAGTTCTGGAAGGAATATATCACACGCACAGACCGGTTTGGGAAGATGAAGGAAGAGCCGGGCTGGAGATCCTGCGATAGTACCATTTGGCCGAGGTTTAGGGAGAGAACTACCATGGCTAAAAGAAAACGTTCAGCACAACAGTGGGTGCCACGATGGGATACTAGAGAACCATTGCATTTTGGTTGCCACCATCTAAACATTTTCGACTTCAATTGAATTTGCTTTCAGGTTCAGTCTTTCAGGATCAACCACAATAAGGCGATTTGTAATTACTCTAAGAGGACATTGTAAACCATTGAGTCTTTAAAACTTCGTGGTGGATCTACGAATGGAAGAAACTTGACATCACTAAGTAGGGAAACTTGATCACTGCAATACGTTAACTCTAACCTCGAAAAATACACCAGGCACGCGGACTCTATGTTCTTCGTTAATGCGTTCTTGAATGGACTGTGGGTGAAGATTTCTAAAACAGGTTGAGGACGCTTGCAGTCAACAAAATTTGGATGTGTTAGGTATTAATTCTCTTCCATCCAGCGAATTGGGTTTACTGCTGCGGGGTTGTCTTAATGTTCTTTGGGTCATTACTTCTAGTGGCTTTTCCTTTTTGTCTCGACAGACATTGTAGCAGTTAGCGTAGAATGCTAACACTCACTGTAGGTCGTGTCACGTGATGCCACTGGCGGAAATGTTGACAGAAGTGCGAAGGAAACGGCAGGAGTTGGACCTTGCTTGCACATGTTTTGAGTGAAGCGACATGTGGTAGTGACAGTGGTGGGTTTGCGAGGAGGGGCTGCGTGTAAGCCGTATTTGAAGAGGAAGGTAGCAGTCCTCCGAGACCTCTAATCTGGTGCCTGTAATCCCTGGTTGAGCTCGTGGGTGTGTTCCTTTGAAGAATCGACGTTGTGCTTGAGTAGATTGTCATGCTTCTAAGGTGGGAAAGCTTTGGCTTAGGTGTAATGCGTGGCATTGCCCAGTGCCGACGTTTAGGCTGTGTATGGCGTTCTCTGTAAACTCCTCTGTCGTTGTGAAACTCTAAGGAGTCGCACTGATAAGTTGCATGAAACCAAGAAATGCAGCACTCGTTTTTGCGATATTTCCTTGCCTGTGGCAGCGCCGAGATATGTACGGCTATCAGCTCTTGGCTTGACGAAGATTGATTTCTAGTGATGGCCATAGCTAAGATTAGAACTGTTCTTTACAATGCAAATTAAGAAGAGCATACTTTAGTAGTCTTGTCGACAGCAGTGGCAATAATCGTAGATCATCATGCTTCCAGCTTGGGAAGTTACTGCGCATGGGACTATATTGTCAATGAAGAGGAGGAAGACCAAGTGCTGACGCAGTTCAAGTTTAGAGCAGTATCTTGAACTGGTAACATGGTTACTCCGAAGAGAATTTTGCAGGTCCTGCTATGGCTATGCACGTTCCCGGCAGTGTGGTCTGTACTTGCGCCAGAGACACAAGCGCTTCTCAACTTCAAAGCTGGGTTGACCAAAGTTGGCAAGTTAATCAGCACCTGGAATAGCACCAATGTGGACTCCGCCGGCTGCCCAGTACAATGGTATGGAGTAGTGCGGACGAATAGCGGCTATGACTGCCAAGTTGTTGAGCTACTACTACCGACTAGTGGTTTAGCAGGCGCTATTCCACAAGCTATCGGTGGCCTACCGTACCTGGTGAACCTGTCATTAGCTCATAATGAGCTGGAGGGCGATATCTCCACAATCCTTACGCTGCCAAATCTTATGCGTCTCTTCCTCTCTGGAAATGCTTTCTCAGGTTCTGTAAAGTTCGAGACTGGTTCGAAGTTGGTGGTGGTGGACCTTAGCGACAATAGTTTCTCAGGTTCCATCGAATCTCCGCTTCCAGATGGTGATCTTCTTGAGATGAACCTTTCTGGAAATGAATTTTCTGGCCATATTCCGCAGGAGCTGTTCCAGAAAACCACACTTAAGACTCTTGATCTGAGTAGGAACAAGTTTGGAGGACCGATACCTGCTGTGCAGGTCATGGTCTCCCTTACGACGCTTAATTTGTCAGACAACATCCTGGAGGGTCAGATTCCACCTGAATTGTTCAACGAGCAGACGCCGCAACTTCGAGAAGTGGACCTCAGTCGGAACCAGCTTAGCGGTAAATCGATCGATCCTCTTCAATATCCATTCTTTCTTGGGCATCCTTGAGGCTGTTGAATCACAACTACCATTTGAGTTTCTTCTACCAACTCTTCTCAAGTCTTTACCACATGACAAGCATAGCTGTAAAGATTGGACGACTTGACCTAGAAACTTTGAATTTAACTGCAGAAGAATGTGGTATAGACGATATGCATCGTTAGAAGAAGCTGACAATCACATGTTCCACAGTTCTAGTTCTAACTTGCATGATCAAGTCGTTAAAAACTCTGCCGGTTGATAACCTCTTGAACCCACCAAGTCCTGTTGCTTAATCCACAATACTTCTTGTTTGTTTGTTTGTTTGTTTTTTCTGTGGGAAATTTCACTAGCGCCCAGCAGCTGAATTGAATGCTAGTATGAATTTCTCAACACCACCAACTCGGTGACGTAGGGTGTGATGGTTAAGCACCGGTATTTTCTTTGTTTTTGACTTGTGCAGGTGGCTTGGGTCTTGTGACTACCAAAGTCATGAGTGTTTTGAGTCTTGCTTCGAACAGCCTGACAGGCGCTCTGCCTTCGAAGATACAGTCTTGTAGTGTGGTCGACTTGAGTGATAATCATTTCTCTGGAAGCATATCGTTAAGCAAATGGAGTGCCAACCTTCGGGCATTGAACCTAAGTCACAATAACCTCAGTGGTACCATAGACAACGCATCACTGGTGCAGATGTTCGCATTGAATGTGCTCAATCTTAGCTTCAATCAACTCTCTGGTTTTATCCCTCCACAGTTGTTAGCATCGCCCTCCATCACCGAGCTAGTGCTATCACACAACCAGTTCGGAGGATCTATTCCTAATTCCTCACCATCAACAAGTTCGCCGCTTAACGTATTAGACTTATCCAGCAATTATTTAAGTGGTGCTATTCCTGACACATTAGGTTCTTACAGTAAGCTCCATTTTCTCAGCTTGAGTACAAACCAGTTGGAGGGTACCATACCGGGGCGTTTTTCTAATCTGGTGCAGCTTCAGATTCTCGACCTTTCCAAGAACTCGCTGACAGGTTCTATACCTTCAAGGCTTTCTTTACAGCTCATGAGCTTCAATGTATCTGGAAACAACTTATCAGGCACGGTACCTTCAAACCTGGCCGGCTTTTCGACCTCGTCTTTCTATCCTGGAAATCCAAATCTTCTCTTGCCACATGCTCCGTCTTCTCACGCTCCAGGCTCTGCAGTACAAGTAATGGGAAGCAGTCACAAACGAGTAAATCTTGCAGTAAAGATCGGATTGATAGTTGGAATTACTCTTGGAGCAGTGCTTATTGCAGCATTATGCTTGATCATATACTTTCGTAAAACACTGAGACCTTCGATGAAGTTACCTGTAGTGCAGTCCGTAGAACAGGGTACTAAACCAAAGGCCGACGTTGGAGAGGCCGTCGAGCAACCTGATGTGCCATCCTCAGTTTCCAGGGGTTCTGTGAAGGGTACATTAGCACCGCCGAAAGCGAGGAGTGACATCAAACGTGATGCCCTTGACTTACAGAAGAGTGGCGAATCACCAATGCGAACGAAGTGGCGAACAGTTGGGGCACCCTCAGATGATAATGCCTCCGTCTCATCCGAGCACCCTATGGTATTGAAAGTCAAATCTCCAGATCGCTTGGCTGGCGATCTTTTCTTTCTCGATGCTACGATCCTATTCACCGCTGAGGAGTTGTCGCGAGCTCCTGCAGAGGTCCTAGGAAGAAGCAACCACGGGACGTCATACAAAGCTACATTGGACAATGGCCATATTCTCACAGTGAAATGGTTGCGTGAGGGTCTTGCCAGGAACAAGAAGGAGTTTACCAGGGAGGCTAAACGATTTGGTGGTGTCAAGCATCCCAACGTTGTGTCATTGCGAGGTTATTACTGGGGTCCTCGAGAACATGAGAAGCTTCTATTCTGTGATTTCATCAGCAGAGGCAGCTTAGCTCATCATTTATATGGTCAGTTCCCATTCTGTAAATCTGTGGAATGCTATTTCTCCCGAGGTGTCGTGAAACAAGAAGGCTGATAACCAATGATAATCCTTTCATTTCTATCATTAAATCTGAGGGTCGTATCTAATTATTACTAACTATTATGCTACAGAAAGCTCAGGGCGGAAGCACCCTCCACTTACATGGGATCAGCGATTACAAGTGGCGGTTGGAGTTGCTGGTGGGTTGTCTTACCTACACAACAAGCATGGAGTGGCTCATGGTAACCTCAAGGCAAACAATATCCTTCTTCAGGGTCCACAATTAACCGCCCGGGTATCTGACTACAGTCTGCATCGCCTGATGACTGTTGCTGGTACTTCCAATCAGATCTTAAACGCAGGTGCCCTGGGGTACCGATCCCCTGAGCTGATTGCCACACGCAAGCCTAAACCCTCATTAGTAGCTGATGTATACGCATTGGGTGTAATTTTGTTAGAGTTGCTCACAGGCAAAGGTGCAGGAGATATCATGTCTGCCAACTCTGGGGCTGTGGATTTACCAGATTGGGTTAGAGTGGCTGTGAAGGAAAGCCGGCCAGTGGATTGCTTCGACACGGTGCTTGTGGGTTTGCACAGAGAGCAAGAACCCCCTAAAAGCATGTACGAGGTGCTAGACATAGCCCTCTCTTGCATGTCTCCTCAAGCAACGAGGCCGACCGTGAAGTGCATTTTTGATCAGTTGGTTGCTCTTGCAAATGCTTGACAGTCCATCCAATTGGGAGATGGATTCATTGATGTATCAAGTAGTTTTTTTTCTTGAGGTTTTACATTTAAAAACTTGAGTCGTTTACTGGTAGAGTTTGGTTTTGTGAATCATCACGAATATGGATTTTGATTCCCTTATTCTTACAAATGTTTCTTGTCACAAATTGCCCTTTTTCATAGAAAATTAATAGTCTATTTCAGGGCTGCTCCTAACTGTTTTACAACTTGAAACAATTTGGCAAGTTTATAAATTGTCTATGTTTTTGAGGTAGTGAAGTTGCGTTCTTCATAACATTGTATTTCTTGGTCATTATTTTTGGTGTCAACTATTTGACTTTCATCAAATCCAAAGTTACGTAATGCTGAATTTTGTTATAACTGCATTTTTTTTTTTTTTTTTTTTGGAATCTTCAAAGTGTTATTGACATTATTTGTTCTTTATAAAAATAAAAGTAAAATAATATCTTGATAATATTTTTAGGACACAGATATTTGGTACTTACCCTTGGATATTTTGGTAGCCCTCAAGCTCTTCTCAACCAGGAGGGTGGGAGCTCAACCTAGATTTGCAGAATTCCCAAGGGCAACAGCCTAAGGAGTTTGGAGGGGGGTACCAAAATATTTATGCCATATATTTAACTTCAATTTACACATGAATATACACCTTGGATTTCTTACAGTATTCCATTGATCAATATAAACTTATTTTTTAAAATTCTTTTGATATCTTACAATTTTTACCAACCATATATTTTTTTGCATTCAACTCCAAATTTAAATATTATAAATTAGAATGCAAAAAATTCTTAAATAACTTTGATCATTAATCCTTAGAAATGTATTAATAATTTTTCACGAAAAATATTTATTATAAATTTAAAATCATTTGTTTAATATTATAAATTAGAACTGAGAAAATTAATAGTAAATTTACAAATAAAAATAATTACATGTATTTACGTATTAGAAGAATGTGTATATATATAATTATATTTTTTATTTTTTATTATTTTCTATTTTTTCTATTTTTAAAACTTTAATATCATAGTCTTTTTTAAATATGTTGGATATATATATATATATATATATACTATTTTAAAATCTAATAATAGTTTTTGATATTAACTTTGTGATGCATCAAAACCAAAAAAAAAAAAGATTAAACGTTTTGTACAATTACAAAATCTTAAATTTTATGGATCTAATTTAATAAAAATAGCAGCTTAAATTTTATTGATGACATTAATAGGATATAAGTTTTTTTTTTTTTTTTTTTTTTTTTTTTTTAAATTAAAAGTTTGCAATCATATCTAATGTTATCATTTTATTATTGGTTCTTTAGTATATACTTTCTATAGTTTTAGTAGCACCTATTGAAAATGATGTGTAATTTTTTTGATTAATTAATTAACTAGTAATATTAAAAAATATATAAAAAAGAAATAAAAATTTTATAAAAAAATATTTTTTTCTAATAAGAGGTGTTTTATTTAAAAATATATATTTTTCTTTTGATACAAGATTATAATCTATAGACAAAGCAATAAACAAACTTTATTGTTTTTTAGAACAAAATATAGTATTAAATCAGGTTGTAATATAGACATGGTCTAATAGATTTTGTTACTGTTTAATAAATATTTTAATATAAAATATTCAAGATTCTTGTAATTAATATTAAATTTTAATTAAATTAGAAGTATTTTTTAGATAATAATGTCAATTTTAAAACAAATCCATCATAACAAAAACTTTATTGTAGAAGATTTCATAATTAATCTTGGTTATTTAACAAACTTTTTAAAATATAAAATAATTAAAAATTTATTATCTATATTCACATGTAATAAAATTGCACTTGATGCAAATTTTGATGCACATATTTTTATATAAATGATTTTAAAAAGTCTACATTGCATGAAATAGGAATCATCATCAAAATTATTTTTATACATTAGAATATTGATTTTGCATCTTCACATTACTTCAACTTATTTTTACAAGTTAGTTGCTTAAATAGAATAACAACTTGGAAATAATTCTTGATAAATATTTTCTAATTTTTATGTAAATTCCAAAAAGAATTTAACATCACATATTATTTAGAGTTGTTTAATCTATAATAATTTGTGTTTTTTTAAGATCCATCTACAAACTATTATTTAAGATTATATATTCTTAAAACTTTACTTAGGTTGTGTGAAATATACATTTTTTATTTTGGCATATAGTCTTCTATGTTTGAATTTTTGTAATACAAAACAAACATGTTGTTTGAATTCTTACATATTCTTGGAATAAATAATTGGAGCATTTGTAAGTCCAACACATATGAGATTACATTCAAAATGATCATATCTAATTTAAAACACAATCTTATTTTCATTAATCTCTTTGGCATATATTAGATTATAAACTCCATATTAATCTTAACTTTACTTATTTGGTCAAGAAATTCAAATATTAATGGCAAATAATAATAATTTTTTATGATTAATATATTAAGCCTACAATAATCAACATACTTTTTTAAGGATCAAATTTTATTTTATTTTATTTTATTTTAAATTAGTATCTTTATAAGAGATTTTAAATATCAAATAAAATTCTTACAAGATTTTTATTAATATATTCCTTCAAAATAATCAATTATTTTGGTAATAAGTTGTAAATTAATCTAAATAGTAATTAAATACAACTTTGTGGAGTAATTATGCAATCAAAAGATAATATATAGGTAAAATTAAAATAATTTTTTCTTCAAATATCTCTTAATATTCTTTATATTATTATTAAATTTTGTTACTACTTCCACTTGAATGAAGGTTGGATACTACAAAAATAACATATATATCTCTTTTTAAAACTTGTATATATGATTTTGATTGAATAAATAGAAGTTTGATTTTAATAAATATATAAAATATTTATTATTTTAATATTTTCTTATATGAATTTTTTTTTTTTTTTTTAAGACTATGGAATATATGCTTGATTTAAAGATTATACTTTTCTAACTACAAAAAATCCAAAATATATTAAAATTGGTTAAAATTTTAGTTATATTAAATACTAATACATTTTAAAGATTTTTAAAAATTACTTATATTAGTAGGATTTCATGGGTGATATTTCCAATAGATAAAAATCAATCAAATATAAAATTTATATATGTAGGTTTAATTTTTTATATAAATGATATTTTACAACATGTAAAAAATCTTTATTATTCAAAAAAATAAAGGTTTTACGATCTAATGAGAAACAATTAGAAATTATATAGCCTTTAGTGCTAAAATAAATTTAAACAAAGAAATAAATAAATAATTTAGAAAAGAATACAAAACTTTTAAAAGATGATGTTGTACAAGAATCTAGTATTATTATGGCTATTATAGCTTCACAAAAGTTTCTTTAAGTATATATGTATATATATCTTCCTTAAATTATGGTATTTTCTATTTTAGATAATTTAAAATTATATATTATAATTTTCTACAAAAAAAAATAGAAAAAAATAAAAAAAAGAGAAAAAATATTAATTGTTAATATTGTCATATTATAATATATCTACTTGGTGAAAATATTGGTGAAGACCAAAATATGTAGAAAGAACTCAATTATAAGCTTAATTTTAAAAAATTAGGCCTTAATAGTTAAAAAATTGAGCTTACTTATAAAATTAGTATTTTATATTATTTTTTGTATTTAAAAAAACTTTTGTTGCCTTAATAGGACCATAATTGGCTTAAAACAAAGTAAAATATGTAAAAAAATAATATGATTATGTCTAGAAATAAATCAAGAATTTGTTCTTACAAAATATACAAGATTGATACTTTAGAGATAACCATTTGTGAGACAAGGTCAAAATTTAACCTTGAGGTATAAAAACGAAGACCTATGACATGTAAAGGTTTTTAAAAAAAATTAGAGCATGAAATTAGAGATCTAGTTTTAAGAAAATTTCAAGAATGTAAAGTTTCCAAGGTTGTGACTTTAGAAAGGCCTTCATTAAGATAGTGGAAGTTAGGATTAAGTAGGCAACAAAAATTTTAAGGTATTTAAAATTAGTGTAAATTCTAAGCTGATTTTTGATGCTTTACGCTTGATTTATTATTGGATTTTTGTGATTGTATATGTGTGCAAGCAAGACAAATGATTTAAAAGTTTTTTGTTATTTTAATGGTACAATTGGAAAATATTTGACCACATAGACAAGGAAGTATTAGAATTGGGCAATTCAAGGATAGTTGCAAATTTTTAGATGTTTAAAAATCTACAACTTAGATAAAACAAAAATTTAAGGTGCGAATAGAATATATCACAAAAAAGTCTTATATAAAATTTAAGCAAAAGTTTATAGCTAAATTATAAGATATAGCTAATAGAATCTCTTATCTAACTCAAATAAAGAGCTAAAAAAATTTGAAGGTAATCTAGTAATTCAATTAGAGACTAGTATGTATTCTAATTTATTAATTGGAATTTAGAATACACTTAGGATTTTTTTAGAATTTAGAATTTTAAATTTAAAAGATACTAGGATATGGAATTTGATAGAATATAAAGTTTAGAATTTGAAAGGATTTAGAATTTAGAATTTGGTAGGATCTATGGTTTTTAATGTGGTTGATGTTATTTAAAGAAGGTATTTTTAAATATATATTTTTTATTATAAAATAATTATAGACTATTAAAAAACTTCTTCTATATCAAGATGCCTAATATATTTTTAAAGTGAATTCCATGTAATATAACAATATCAAGTTTATTTTTTATTTTTTTGTAAAAAATTTGAATTGAATAGCATCAACCTATATATCTTCTTTATAAAATTATATATCTTTATAGGTAGAAGTGTTTGGTATAAAAAAATAGACAAAATAAGATACCATTGTATGATTTTTTTTATTATAATTTAAAATTTTATTTACCACATTCAACATCAAAATTAATTATTTGACTTGATATTTAAAAATCAAGCAAATTGAATAATAATTTCTTTATATGATATTATAACCTATAAATAAATTTATTGATAAGCATAAAATTATGTTATTTAATATAAAATATTATTTATTCAAATTACAATACATACAAAAATATAAATTAATTTTTATGTTATAAAATCTAAATGTTGTTGATTAATATATAAAATGCATCATATTTCAAGAATATGAACTAAAAGAAGATGTATAAATCAATAAAATCTATATTAAAGAAAAATAAAAAAATAGAAATAAGATAATATACATATTCAAGAAAAAACTAAAATAGCTTTTGTCAAGGATTAAAAAATACAAAGACTCTTGAATTAGACTAGAAGCAAGAAAAGAATTGACAAGAAGCAATGATTACATATTAAAGACGTCCAAGATGCGTCAAATTGTATTTGTTACATATTTTGATATTTTTTTCCTTTGAAAATAGTTGATAGGTCCTCTCAGCCATCGATAGTGTTCCATACTAAGATAAGAAGACGATCCTAATATTTAATCAATATTAAGGCTTTTATAACTTTTTTTAAAGAAAAAATTTGAAACAACATCAGGAATAGTTCTTACTCCTAAAAGTATCACCAAATATTGGAAGTTTCTTCCAAAGTCATGATACCAAACATGTTGTATCTTGCCATCAATCCAAAGAAATACATGTTAATTTTGAAGATCTTCATCTTTACTCCGTCGTCTTGAAGGTTGTGATAGTTGTAATGTCTCATCTAATAAGTCAGCAAAGAATAGCTCTTGAATTGATTTTCCATCTTTTTGGCGCTAAAAATTTCAAAAGAATAGTAAATAATAATATAAGATAGAATTAAATTTCTATTGAACTTATTTTATTTTATAGCAAAGATTTTTTTGATTCTTTATCTTAGTTTTAATAGATATTATTGATGAAACACATTGACTTTTGCTGATGTATTTACTAGATTCTTAGATGGCTCCCATGTACATTCACTAGTATCATATCTATGCCAATGTATAAGATATTTTAGCCAATTTTAATGCCATCTTGATTCTAAGGCCTCTCTCTTCTCAAATTTTTTATTGTTATTTATTTTTATAGGAAGAAATGGCATTTGTCATCTTCCTTGTATATCCATTGTCTTGTAGAACTCAAGTAGTAACACATGAAATACAAGATGGATCTTTCTAGAGTTTGATAGATGTAATCGATAAGCAATTAGATTGATATATTCACAAATCAGAAATGGTCCAAGCCTACAATAATTCAACTTGTCTCAAAAAAAAATAATCTTGATATTATGACAGAGTAACCATATTTGATTGTCCACGTGGAATTGAAGTTATTTTTTGCAATAGACATCTACATAATCTTTTGTCATTTTTGAGGTTCCTTTAATTGTGCCTTTATTGTTGCATGTTGCTCTGACAACTGATTTGCTAAAACTTTTGCTATAAGATTATTAACTTTTGAGAAGTATAAAGTATCAAATTGTGGATAATAACTATAATTGGCAAAGAATGGATTTTATTGAATAAAAGAATGTACCAAATTAATATAAGCAAACTCTGTCAATGGCAAAAGAATTCTCCAATCATCTTTATGATAGTTGATGGTATACCTCAAATATTGCTTCAAAACTTGATTTACATGTTCTATTTGACCATCAATTTGAAGGTGAAAAGCTGAAGATAGTTTTATGTCCACCTTCAAAAATTTGAAAAGGATCCTCCAAAATCTTGATACAAAGTGTAGTCTTCTATTAAATATATTATTCCATAGTAATCCATAATAGCAATATATATTGTCTAGGAAGAGTTTAGTTGTTTTTTATCATTTGTGATAGATTTTGTATATAGTATAAAATGCGCCATCTTGGTGAAATGATCTACAATTATAAATTTAGAATCATATGATTTTAAATTAAAAAGATTTGTGATAAAATCTATATAAACAAAAGACCAAAATTATTCTAATATAGGTAATAGTCGAAGAAGTCCATAAGATTGATATCAAGGATATAAACTAGAAAAATATGTATAATCTAACGAAAAGTATATCAAAGAAAAGTCACAAAATAAGAATAAGAAAGTATGTATATTCAAACAAAAACTGGAATGGCTATTGCCAAAGACTAGAAACATAAAAACTCTTGAAACTAAATTAAGATCAGAAAAGAAGTTGATAAGAATAAAGAGGGCTTCACTCTTACCTCTATAAATACTATCTAATTAAGAGTTACGTGGCGGTGTTCTATAGGACTTCATATACGTGTCTAATTTGCAAGATACATGTCAAACTTGCACAATAAGTTTCTCACATGTGCGCCACGTACTTGGCTTGTTCCATAAGCTACTAATATGTGACACACATGGCTAGCTTGTTCTACAAGCTACCAACATGTACGCCAAGTGGCTAGCTTGTTGACCAAGTTTCTAACCTACCAATCACCTATAGACATGTATAAAGATGATTCCGCATCTATGAGGCTTTTAAAAAGCTTCTCTATTAGATATTATCAAATCAACTTATTTTATCTACTTCTATTGGTCTATATTACTTAGATAATTACTAGAATAAATCTTATGTCCGTGATATTATCCCCCCTTCTAGGATTGAGTTCCACAAGGAGCGATGATTACATGTTGAGGAAGTCCAGGATACATCGAATTGTGCTTGCCACATATTCTGATCTTTGTTCCATTTGAAGGTAGTTGATAGGTCCTTTCAACCATTAATAATATTCCATACTAGGACGAGAGGACCACCATGTTATTTGATCATTGTTGAGGCCTTCATAACTTCCTTCAAAGAAAACATTAGAAACACCATTAAGAATAGTTCCTACCTTTAAAAGTATCATTAAACATCAAAAGTCTCTTCCAAGGTCATGATATCAAACACGTTGTATTTCGCCATCAATCTGAGAAAGGACATGTCGTTCTTGAGGGTCTTCATCTCTATTCCATCGTCTTGAAGGTTGTAATAATCATAATGTCTCGTTTGGTAAATCAACAAATGATGGTTCTTGAGCTGAATTCGCTGGTTGTTGATCCTCCATCTCTTTAGCACAAACAAATCTAGAGAAATAACAAATAATATACAAGATAGGATGAAACCTCTATAGAACCTGCTTTGCTTTATAGCAAAGATTTTCTTAACTTTTTATCTTAATTTTGACGGATGTCATCGAAAAAATGCATTGATTTTTATTAGTGCATTTGCTAGATTTTTGGATGGCTCCCATGTGCGTTCATTAATATCGTATCCATGCTAATATACAAGATATTCCAATCGATTTCAATATCGCCTTGAATCTAAAATCTCTTCAACCTCAAATTCTTCATCGTTGTTTACTTCTATAGGAGGCGGTGGCATTTGTCTTCTTCTATGTATATCCATTGTCTTGTATGGCTCGAGTAGTGACACGTGGAATACAAGATGGATCTTTATGGACTCCGATAGGTGTAATTGATATGCAACTAGATTGATTTGTTTAAAAATAAAAAAAAGTCTAAATCTACGATAGTCCAACTTATCACAAGAACAAGTAGTCTTGATATTGCGATGAAGTAATCATACCTTGTCCTTCACGTTGAATTGTGGTTATTCCTTGTGATACGCATCTGTATTTTTTTTTTTTGTCATTCTTGAGCTTCTTTTAATTGTACCTTCATTATTGTATGTAGGTTTGATAAACGATTTGCCAAATCTTCTGCCATTGGATTATCAACTTTTGAAAAGTCAAAAGCATTAAGTCGTGGGTGGTAACCATAATTGGCAAAGAAAGATATTTGTTGTATAGAAGAATGTATCGTATTATTATAAGCAAACTCTGCCAATGGCAAAAAAGCTGTCCAATCATCTTGTTGGTAGTTGATGGTACACCTTAAGTATTGCTCCAAGACTCGGTTCATGCACTCTATTTGTCCGTTAATTTGAAGGTGGAAAGTTGAAGATAACTTTATGTCCACTTTTAAGATCTTGAAAAAGATTTTCCAAAATCTTGACACAAATTGAGTATTCCTATCCGATATAATATCATTAGGTAACCCATGATAGCGATAGATATTATCAATGAAAAGCTTAGTTGTTTCTTCACCTATGATAGATTTTGTGCATGGCACAAAATGTGCCATCTTGATGAACCGATCTACTATCACAAATATAGAGTCATAAGATCTTAAGCTTGAAAGATCTATGATGAAATCCATAGAAATAAAAGACCATGGTTGTTTTGGAATAGGTAATGGCTGAAGAAGCTCAAAAAATTGATGATGAGGAGTCTTGGATCTTGAGTAGATATCACATGATTGTACAAAGTCTTTAACTGCCTTCTACATTTGAGGCCACCAAAAATCTCTTGATATAGGTTCCTAAATCTTGTTGCATCCAAAATATCATGTCGTTGAAAAATCATGATATGCTTGAAGAACACATAAACGTGCTTCTCCTTTTGGAACACATAGGCGTCATTTGAAATATAGTAGGTTATTCTTGAACTCGAATTTAGAAGAATCATGAGTTTTAGAAGAATTATTCTTGATATCATGAATAAGAGGGTCTGAGAACATACTTGATTGAATTTGCTTAAAAAAAGTTGAATCAACAGTCAATATTGATTTCATTTTTTGAAGATGAAATTGCTCCGATTTCAAGAAGGCCGTTCTTTATTGCTCAAAAGCCGCATCTCTTTCTTTTGGTGCAAAATAAGAACGTCTAGAAAGGGCATCGGACAAACCTTGTTGTTTTCCTAGCCGATAAGTGATAATGAACTCAAATCTTGACAAAGACATACTCCAACAAGCTTGACAATGATTCAATACGCATGTTGATATGAAATACTCGAGGTTCTTGTGATCCATATATATGGTGATTAGACTAGAAGCACCTTCTAGATAATGATGCCATTCTTAAAAAGAATCCATAATTGTAAGAAGTTCTTTGTTGTGGATCTCATAATTGATCTCGGCTGCTGAGAATTTTCTTGAATGAAAAGCTACTAGATGAAGTTTGTCATCTGTTCCCATTTGTGACAAAATCGCACCCAAGGCAAAATTTGATGCATCTATTTCCATAAAAAATGCCTTGAAAAAGTCAACACGATACAAGATTGATGTAAAAACAAACAATGTTTTCAGAGCTTCAAAAGTTGCTTCTACTTCTTGATTCCATTGGAGTTTGTCTTTATAAGTCAAACGTATAAGTGGAGCTACAACTTAAAAGAAGACTTTGATGAAGATTTGATAATAATTGGCAAATTTCAAAAAGCATTCGACATTTCTTACCATCTTTGGAATCTTCCAATTCATAGTTGTCTGGACTTTCTTAGAATCCATCATGAGACCATCATTTGAAATGATGTATTCTAAAAAATCAACTTGAGTAGTATGAAATATATACTTTTTCATCTTGGCGTACAATCCCGCATCTCTAAGTTTTTGTAATACTTGACAAATATGTACTTCATGTTCTTCTACATTCTTAGAATAGATCAAAATATTGTCTAGATAGTAGACGACAAAATTGTCTAGGAACTCATAAAAAATATCATTCATGAGATGTTGAAAAGCAGCTGGTGCATTCATAAGTCTAAAAGGCATGACATTATATTCAAAATGTCCGTACCTGGTTCGAAATGCAGTTTTCTATTCATCTCCTTCTTTGATGCATACTAGATTATATGCTCCTCTTAAATCTATTTTTGTGTAGATCTTAGCTTGATTTAATTGATCAAGGAGTCTTGATATCAAAGATAATGGATATCTGTTCTTGATTGTGATCTTGTTGAGTCCTCGATAGTTAACACACATTCACAATGATCCATCTTTTTTCTTCACAAATAGAACTGGAGCTCCTACTGGAGAATTAGAATGGCATATGAAATCCTTGGCCAAATTCTAGTCAATATACGCCTTGAGTTCAGCCAATTCATCTTGTAATAAACTGTAGATTGGTCCAAATGGTGGCTGAGTTTCTTCCTTGAGGTTGATTGAACAATCATATGGATGATGCTCTAGAAGAATATCTGCATTTTTTTTTCTCAAAAACGTCTTGATAATCCAGATATTAGCTTGGAATGCCACTTAAAGTCTTTCCACCATTAGAAATGGGTGTGGCATAAATAGCAAAATTTGATCCTTCTTTTGCTGCGTATATAAAAACTTTTGTATTTATAAGTATGGATTTTATTATATTAGACTTATAGCTTTTTACTTGGTTGACAGGATGTTTAATAATGTTTTGAAAAAAATCAAGTCTACGAGAATTCCAATCTATTTGAGGATTATATTTTTTTAGCCATAATAAACCTAAAATAATTAGATTAGACGCAGATTTAATTATGTTAAAGATTACATAGCTATTATGACCATTTATTGTTATTTTTATAGGATGGATTTCATGAGTGATGTCTCCAAAAGACAATGGACGACCATCTATGATTTCTACATGTACGGATTTAGTTTTCTGTTCTAAAGATATTTTATGATTCTTAACAAATTATTCATCTAGAAAGCATGCTGAGGCTTCTGAATCTAATAAGGTAGAGGCTATGTAATTTTTTGGTCCTAAATATATATCTATTATAAAACAAGGAGAGGGTTCTGAGGAGAGAATAAGACCTTCACTAGGAATTGTACAAGGTTCCAGTTGCATGGTCCCTATTGTAGTTGGACAAATTTGTTTTCCGACATGTTGTCTTTTTTGACAATTGTACTCCTCATTTTGTAATTGTGTCATTTCTTCGGAAAATGTTGAGCAGTGTGCTTAGATTTTCTATAATATAAACATAATCCTTGTTGATGACGCCAAATCTTTTCTTGCTCAGTAAGAGGTTTAAAACGTATTGCATCAATTTGCATGTCTTCTACTTCCAAATGTATGTTTTATGAGGACGTTGATGTTGCCATTAAATAATAATGTTGAAGTTCTCTTATATGACTCTCGGATTGAAATTCAAAAAGTTGATTATCACACTTGACAGCAAAATCAATTGCTTGACTCAATGTTTGAGGATCGGATAAATTGAGCATTAATTTTTTTACCTCATATTATAATCCGTAGAGAAATTGGCTGATGAGTGCAGCATCATCCTACTTGATATCAGTTGCTAGTTGTCAAAATTGTGAAGCATATAATGACACTGATCGATTGTCTTGTTGTAGGATATGAATCTTGTTGGTGGCAATATAGATTGCATCATGTTCTCCATACATAGATCAAAATTCCGCTAAAAATGCCTCTAAATTATCCAACATTGAATCATTTCGTTCAAGAAAAGATGAAAACCACGATAAAGCAGATCGTGAAAATAATGTTCCAATAAACCTAACTTGAGATCTTTGTGTAGGATAACTTTGAGGTTGAAGTTCAATCACCAATTGTACCTGATTGATGAATCTTCAAAACTTAAATCTTGTGCCATCAAACTTTTCAAGCAAACTAATTTTTGATTCTCTAATGTTTGAATGGTGCTCCATCATAGGTGAAGTAGTATAGTTTGGTGTAGATATTGACACAGCTCCAACCATCTCTATATCTTCACTTCCTGCTAATCTTGTTGCTCTTTGTGGTGGTAAACTGAGTTGATGCATTGCAAGCATTAGCTCTCTCATTTGTTCTTGCATTTGTGCCATTGCACTCTTCATTTCTGCAAGCTCTGCCATGATAATACAATAGGAAGGAAGGTGTCTACTCTCACTTCAAGAAATACAGAATAACACACTCAAAAGAAAAAATTCTAGAAACAATATCAGTTTAGAAGTGGATATTCCACAACTTCTAAAATGCTTATGTCTTATCAAGAGAAAGGGATAATCCACTCTTAATCAAGAAAAGACAAAGCTTTGATACTATATGTGTGCTCTTGTTAATTTTTCAAAGACATGAACTAGAAAAAGATGTATAATCTAATAAAAATTGTATCAAAGTAAAGTCACAAAATAAGAATAAGAAAGTATATATATTCAAAGGGAAACTAGAATGGCTATTGCCAAAGACTGGAAACATGAAGACTCTTGAAACTAGATTAGGATCAGGAAAGGAATTGATAAGAGTAAAGAAGGCTTCACTCTTGCCTCTTTAAATACTATCTAATTAAGAGCTACGTGGTGATATTCTATAGGACCTCATACATGTGTCTAATTTGCAAGACACGTGTCAAACTTGCACAACAAGTTTTCCATATGTGTGCCACGTACTTGGCTTGTTCCACAAGCTATCAACATGTGTCACACATGGCTATCTTATTCCACAAGCTACCAGTATGTGCGCCATGTGGCTAGCTTGTTGATCAAGTTTTTAACCTACTAATTACCTATAGACATGTATAAAGGTGTTTCTATGTCTATAAAGCTTCTAGGAAGCTTTTCTATCAGATATTATTAAATCAATTAATTTTACCTACTTCTATTGGTCTATATTACTTAATTAATTAGTAGAATAAATTAAAAATTACAATCGAAAAAAATAACTAAATTCTTCTTAGACAATATTTATTGCTATTATGGATTACTATGGAATAATATATTAAATAGCAAACTACACTTTGTATAAAGAGTTTGGAGTATCCTTTTCAAATTATTCAAGGTGGATATATAACTATCTGCAGCTTTTCACCCTCAAATTGATGGTCAAATAGAACATGTAAATCAAGTTTTGGAGCAATATTTGAGGTATACTATCAACTATCATAAAGATGATTGGACAATTCTTTTGCCATTAGCAGAGTTTGCTTATATTAATTTGGTACATTCTTTTATTCAATAAAATTCATTCTTTATCCACAATTTGATACTCTATACTTCTCAAAAGTTGATAATCTTATAGCAAAAGATTTAGCAAATCAGTTGTCAGAGCAACATGCAACAATAAAGGTACAATTAAATTAGTAGAATA
The DNA here is from genome assembly GCA_036785485.1 of Physcomitrellopsis africana. Taxonomy (NCBI): domain Eukaryota; kingdom Viridiplantae; phylum Streptophyta; class Bryopsida; order Funariales; family Funariaceae; genus Physcomitrellopsis; species Physcomitrellopsis africana. The sequence goes on along the minus strand of JAWRVF010000944.1, from coordinate 3,190 downwards.
TTATTTCTAAAGTTTTATGATATTTAATGAAATCATGTTATAAAAAAATTGTGACAAGCTTCAAGAGCCCATAGTTGTGCTTTATCTTTAAGATAATATTTATTCTACTAATTATCTAAGTAATATAGACCAATAGAAGTAGGTAAAATTAATTGATTTAATAATATCTGATAGAAAAGCTTCCTAGAAGCTTTATAGACATAGAAACACCTTTATACATGTCTATAGGTAATTAGTAGGTTAAAAACTTGATCAACAAGCTAGCCATATGGCGCACATACTGGTAGCTTGTGGAATAAGATAGCCATGTGTGACACATGTTGATAGCTTGTGGAACAAGCCAAGTACGTGGCACACATATGGAAAACTTGTTGTGCAAGTTTGACACGTGTCTTGCAAATTAGACACATGTATGAGGTCCTATAGAATACCGCCACGTAGCTCTTAGTTAGATAGTATTTATAGAGGCAAGAGTGAAGCCCTCTTCACTCTTGTTAACTCCTTTCTTGATCCTAGTCTAGTTTCAAGAGTCCTCATGTTTCCAGTCTTTAGCAATAGCCATTCCAGTTTTCTTTTGAATATACATACTTTCTTATTTTATTTTGTGACTTTACTTTGATACAATTTTCATTAGATTATACATCTTTTTCTAGTTCATGTCCTTGACAGATTGACAAGAATACACATACAATATCAAAGCTTTGTCTTTTCTTGATTAAGAGTGGATTATCTCTTTTTCTTGATAAGACATAAGTATTTTAGAAGTTGTAGAGTACTCACTTTTAAACTGATATTGTTTCTAGAATTTTTTCTTTTTTGAGTGTGTTGTGCAGCCATTTCTTACGAAGTGAGGTAGACTTCCTTATTATTATCATGGCGAGCTTAAAGGAAATGAAAGGGGTGCAAGTAACAAATCACCGAAACAAATATAGAGAGCTAATGCTACAGTGTTTTGTCAACTCAGGTTACCGCGCAAGCAACAAGATTAGCAGGAAGTGAAGATATAGAGATGGTTGGAGCTGTGTCAATATCTACACCAAACTATACTACTTCACCTATGATGGAGCACCATTCAAACATTAGAGAATCAAAAATTAGTTTGCTTGAAAAGTTTGATGGCACAAGATTTAAGTTTTGAAGATTCATCAATCAGGTACAATTGGTGATTGAACTTCAACCTCAAAGTTATCCTACACAAAGATCTCAAGTTAGGTTTATTGGAACATTATTTTCACGATCTGCTTTATCGTGGTTTTCATCTTTTCTTGAACGAAATGATTCAATGTTGGATAATTTAGAGGCATTTTTAGCGGAATTTTGATCTATGTATGGAGAACATGATGCAATCTATATTGCCACCAACAAGATTCATATCCTACAACAAGACAATCGATCAGTGTCATTATATGCTTCACAATTTTGACAACTAGCAACTGATATCAAGTAGGATGATGCTGCACTCATCAGCCAATTTCTCTACGGATTATAATATATAGAAAAAAATTAATGCTCGATTTATCCGATCCTCCAAGCGTTCAAGGTCAAGCGTTGAATTTTCTTTATCAAATGTGACAATCAACTTTCCCAACTTTTAAGATTTCAATCCGAGAGTCATATAAGAGAACTTCAACATTATTATTTAATGGCAACATCAACGTCCTCATAAAACATACATTTGGAAGTAGAAGACATGCAAATTGATGCAATACGTTTTAAACCTCTTACTGAGCAAGAAAAGATTTGGCGTGATCAACAAGGATTATGTTTATATTATAGAAAATCTAAGCACACTGCTCAACATTTTCCGAAGAAATGACACAATTACAAAATGAGGAGTACAATTGTCAAAAAAGACAACATGTCGGAAAACAAATTTGTCCAACTACAATAGGGACCATGCAACTGGAACCTTGTACAATTCCTAGTGAAGGTCTTATTCTCTCCTCAGAACCCTCTCCTTGTTTTATAATAGATATATATTTAGGACCAAAAAATTACATAGCCTCTACCTTATTAGATTCAGAAGCCTCAGCATGCTTTCTAGATGAATAATTTGTTAAGAATCATAAAATATCTTTAGAACAGAAAACTAAATCCGTACATGTAGAAATCATAGATGGTCGTCCATTGTCTTTTGGAGACATCACTCATGAAATCCATCCTATAAAAATAACAATAAATGGTCATAATAGCTATGTAATCTTTAACATAATTAAATCTGCGTCTAATCTAATTATTTTAGGTTTATTATGGCTAAAAAAATATAATCCTCAAATAGATTGGAATTCTCGTAGACTTGATTTTTTTCAAAACATTATTAAACATCCTGTCAACCAAGTAAAAAGCTATAAGTCTAATATAATAAAATCCATACTTATAAATACAAAAGTTTTTATATACGCAGCAAAAGAAGGATCAAATTTTGCTATTTATGCCACACCCATTTCTAATGGTGGAAAGACTTTAAGTGGCATTCCAAGCTAATATCTGGATTATCAAGACGTTTTTGAGAAAAAAAAATGCAGATATTCTTCTAGAGCATCATCCATATGATTGTTCAATCAACCTCAAGGAAGAAACTCAGCCACCATTTGGACCAATCTACAGTTTATTACAAGATGAATTGGCTGAACTCAAGGCGTATATTGACTAGAATTTGGCCAAGGATTTCATATGCCATTCTAATTCTCCAGTAGGAGCTCCAGTTCTATTTGTGAAGAAAAAAGATGGATCATTGTGAATGTGTGTTAACTATCGAGGACTCAACAAGATCACAATCAAGAACAGATATCCATTATCTTTGATATCAAGACTCCTTGATCAATTAAATCAAGCTAAGATCTACACAAAAATAGATTTAAGAGGAGCATATAATCTAGTATGCATCAAAGAAGGAGATGAATAGAAAACTGCATTTCGAACCAGGTACGGACATTTTGAATATAATGTCATGCCTTTTAGACTTATGAATGCACCAGCTGCTTTTCAACATCTCATGAATGATATTTTTTATGAGTTCCTAGACAATTTTGTCGTCTACTATCTAGACAATATTTTGATCTATTCTAAGAATGTAGAAGAACATGAAGTACATATTTGTCAAGTATTACAAAAACTTAGAGATGCGGGATTGTACGCCAAGATGAAAAAGTATATATTTCATACTACTCAAGTTGATTTTTTAGAATAC